>JAQFZW010000805.1:0-41689 GCA_034687055.1 Heteromurus nitidus | reverse complement strand
TTTTATCATATAAAAGAACCTATGTACCAAATCTCAAGCGAAAATTCCATATACAACTTGGAAGGTTCTCCTTGTGAGACATTCGGAATGGTGACTATAGTCAGACTAGTGAAACTGATTCCCTCTACAATTGTACATTACATTTTAGGGATTCTATCTACTCCCGTTCCCTTTCCGACATTCCGAATTGTCTATTCTATAAAGAGATGAAAAGTGGAATTATATGTCGCATGTCGTGACTGATTGATGAACAAGCATTTAACTAGTGGTACAGTAGTTGCATATATTTAGTATTTAGTTAGCTGTAGCTTGTGCCCAAAGTACGTAGAAACGAGCAGAACGAACTCGTTTCATTTCCACGTACTTTGGCTTTTGGCTGTGCTGAACTATGATATCTCGATTACGACTTACGACTTAAGAGATTAAATATTAAACATTCATCAGGGAATAATGAGACATGAATGAGAAGAGAAGTGCACGCATGTACTACCTACAATTATAATATTATTATTGATAACAGAGGTATCAGTGTGTGCGGGTTGTTAATCTACTATTAATATAAAATATTTAACGTCAAATGGATAACTAGCAGAATTTTCATGTCTTTCCGTGATGTCTGACGCGACGTAGAAATGCTATATACGCATGCAAAGGTTACGGTTACATGTCCGAGGCCTCCGAGGATAGTAATTATTTAATAAATCATGCCCTCTAGAAGTTAAGAAATACTTATTAAATCGGCTAAAAACCCAAGCAATTAACTCCATTTCCACCAAACGTTCTGAAAGTAAAGTAGTCGGTTGTCCACACACAACCTTCAAAAATCCCTTCTCCGCTCACTACAAACCAGAGAAGCATATCGTATTTTCCAGATTTCTCATTCTCACGGACATCACAATTTTAAACATTGGCTGTATTTTGCAATATTTAGACAGTGTATGCATTTTACGTCTGGACCTGGACGTCAATTATAACACAATAGTAATCATAGGTTTCATTTATGTTATCCATTAAATTTAAATCAACATATTTTTTATATTTTCCTTCTTTCACAACCAACATCACTTGAACTTAGCTGACTTTGCTCACCACCATACAACAACCAACACCGATATCCCACAAAGATAGTATTCATTCATTCTTGCCCATATAATTATTGTAAATGTATGTGTAACAGTTGAGTTAACCGTCACAACAACGTCACCAGTCACCACATCACCTTCCAAAAATCCTTTTTCTGCAAATTGCAACCGTGTAATCATATATTCGCTTACTCACCGGTAACCTATGCGGTTTAAGGTAAGTGCAAGTGCAATCACTCATAATAGGTGAGTTGCTGATATGATTGATATGAAAATGGAATTTGGCCACATATTCATGTAATCTTCTTCTGTACGCATTAACATAATGGTTATGTTATAAGCCATGCCGAAGTCAACATTTACTAAAAATTACTAAATCAAGTATACTTCTGACTTCACACATCAACCAAAATGAAAATTAAAAATCATGTCACACTATGTTAAGCTAATGTTATTCCAATTAATCTCTACCTTTAAGCCTTTTCGGGAGTAAACGCGCTTCTGGTCACTCACTGGTTGTTGGTTTGGCTTTCTTCAAATGTCACAGCAGTTGCAGTACTTTTTAGTTTAGGTAAACGTAGCTTATCTTCACCGTGATCGGGACCGATCAGTTTATAGAGCAAATTATTGTATTCTTCCGATAATTTTAGTCGAGATTAAAGCTATTACAATTAGATTGATAATTCTTTCCGAAAGTTCACAACTGACAATAAATTAAATATCTTCTCTTCTACAATAATTTCGAACGAAATGAAAGGGTTTCTTGTAAATACTTCGAGGATGCACGCCTCTAAATTAGTAATTACTCAAACAACGCAAAACAGATCTGTTAAATTGAGATGACGTTATGGAATGAGAAATGTGCAGATCGGTCGTATTTGTTTTGTAAGTTTTGTTGTGCTAGTGCTAAGCTTGTTCACATTTTCACATGTGTTTACTTTGAGAAATGAGAGTTCGTTGCTGAGTAAAAAAAACTGCCTGTATTTATTAGGAAAAGTAGCAAGTTGCAGAGCATCAACATCCGTTCTAGACAAGGAGACCTACCGCGTTTTACGAAAGGCTTTTGGTCACATGTCCTTCAATGTAGGCAAATGACCGCACCTTCCTCACCAACTTTACCGGTGCTAAATGGTGCAATCAGATAAAACAATGCAATGCACAAAAGGACAGCCTCTCACTAATGCTGTGCACACGGAAGACACAAGGAAAACCGTGGATTATGTGGATTTGTAAGTTTGTTTTTTTTGTATCTATCCTTTGCATCACCAGTCCTCCTACCTAAAAGCCTCGGACTCAAGAAATAATATCAAGACACACGACACAAGAAACTAGAAAGTACCGACCCAGACATGCACCTGTATTCATCTCAGGCAAATAAAAGGAAGATAAGGCAGTTTATTAGGGAAGATGCACTTTGTTAGAATTATTGTTGTTGGTCATCATCACATGCAGTTTTCACACACCCAGACAGACATCATCGCATCAGACAATGTATATTATTGATCTACCACACACTGATAGTGGCTGCAAAATGTGAAATGTAAGTATGAAAATCTTTCATATTTGTAAGTGCTTCGTACTATCTGGTTTTGCGTGATAATGCTGGGGATTAGGGATTCAAAGGAGTATAAATGTGCAGAGCGATAAGTTATAATTTTTTACAAGTATAAGTGCTGTATATAGTCAGTAGTAGAGTATACTCTAAACTCAAGGCTCAATCTGATAGAGTGGAAAGGAAATTAAGATTCATACGGACTGTGTACATGCAAGAACTGCATAATAAACGGCGAGGATTTATAGACTTTTAGAGGGACTACTAGACTACACAGGTGAAACCCGAATCAATGCAGTAAGTAAAATTGAAAATACAAAATAGTAGAAAATAGGACGAGGGAGGGGAGGATATATTGTGATTATGATTTTAATAATAAGTTTGTGAAGGTTGTACAAAAGCACGAACAGATTAGATATCAATTTTGCACACACGATCGCAAAACCTTTGGCTGTGTATCGAAGAATCAAATCTATCAAAGACCTCTTACTCCTTTCGTCATTTTTTTGTTGTATAAAAAATTATTTACCTTTGGCACACATACGCGCATCTCCAATCTCATAAGCACACACCTGAGTTTTTTACAGAGTGTCTTACTTTTTAGTCAGGTGCTGATGAGTGAGTGGTGATGAGGATGCATTGCATGTGTGTGGTTTATAAGAGGTTTTACAGTTTGCCATCATTCATATTCAAATATGTTTATGGTACATGGTGAATTGTGAATCAGTATATGAACCGTGAACATGAGAGCATTGTATAAACATTTGAACGGGAATTTAGATTATTATTTAGCTCTTGTGCTCGTGTGAGCATATTAATAAAGCAGGGTGAAGAATGGTGAGTAATGAGCAACATCTCATGAATCCTCAGAATCCGCATAGTTTTTTAATATGTGCAGCACATATCCCACAATAGTGATATAGTTGGTAATAGTTCCTGATAAATCCAACCTGATGACTTCATTCCATACCATTAGCACCAGACCAGGAGAGAAAGAGAAGTATATTGTTTGTTTTAGATTAGTTAGGCGTGTATTTACTTTTAAAAGTTTTTTGCTTTATTTAACTTCGTGAATGGATATGATGTATATGACTGTGTGAATATCAGCTACAGCGTAAAGTAAAGTTGATAAAGATGTAGTGTGTAAAGCCGCTGGCATATCAAGTATCAAGTCACATCACAACTCACGAGTTAGAGCTTGGAAAAACAGTGCATTAGCAAAACTTCACTTTTTTCTCGTGCATTCACTGCTACTTGTATATTACCTTCATCATGACGTGCTTCTCTTGCTCCATTTAGTTAGTTCTCATAGCATTCAAGCGGTCAGTGTCAGTTCATTGCGTGAATTCAGTCAGAACTGTGCACTGTCTGGAATTCAGTGAGAGAAGGAGAACACTCCATATATCCTTCATTTATCATATATCCTTGTGGTTGTGTTGTGTGGAGGAGTGTAATTAATTTGGGAAGGTAACCTACTTTGCTTGTCCGAGCTGGACTTATCATTTACGAGTTTTGTAATTATTCAGGTTATCTGGTAGAATAGGCATGGAATGGGATGTGAATGTGTAATGAAAATTTGGCTTAATTGAAATGAATGTGTGAGAGGGATACCGGTTTCCATATAAAGGTTTATGGATGCACTGACGCACAGCTTTCGGTACACGTCAAAATTAAGATGAATTTCATGCTGAATTTAATCATTTTTTTGTGATTTCTAGAGGCAGGAGTAGGACCATAGGAGTGGCTTAATTTTGTAAGGCGCAAGCCTATAACCCAAAAAAGGATCCAGATCCCGATCCTTCAGAACACGACGATTTACGATAGAGCAACCGTATAAGTGATGAAGCCGTTCTTCAGTGATTGCGTAGCCGGTGCGGGAATGTACTCCAATCCTGGAGTTGTAACTGCTGATGCAAATAGTAGAAACTGCGTGCTTTTAAAAAATACCATGAACTCAAACTCAAACTACATCCCTTCAACTGGAGAAAAAGGAGGGACAGTACCTAAACACATTTCTAATGGGAGTGTAGGGAATCATCACAGTAATCACATTGTGAAACCGAAAAATGGACTAAAAAATAATGTAATTGTGCGAAAACGGGAACAAAGGAAACGTGCTGGAGAGTCTTTTGAAGAATGTTCCCTTTGGGATGCATTTTGTACCTATCTGTGTTATGCAGTACTTGTTTTAGTAGGTTATGTGAATGATTTGGTTAGACCGAGAACGACTAAAGAAAAGAATCGTGATGTAAGTTTATATTGATATGTGGAGAAGTTATGATAAGTAATAACTTGTAATTGCAATTTGGGATTGAATTGATGTGAGAATATTTACGTTATTTAGGGTTACGTGCCGTTATATGCTAGCTTCGAAAGTTTCTACACTCGACATGTGTACAGGAGGGTTCGGGATTGTTGGAACATGCCTGTGGGAAGCGTGCCTGGAAAGTACATTACCCTATTGGAAAGAGAATCCAAGGATTATGGTTGGACATTCCAGTAAGTTATGACGTTGTGAGTGGTAGAGCTAGCAGTGGCAATGAACACCTCCGTTTTTATAATGTTCGCTGTCTTTCGGACAATTTTTCAGTTTCGAATTTCATTTATAAATGACAACGAACGACCTTTTTCATGATAGTATACCAATACCAATATATCTGAATAAACGCTAATTGGATATATTTATTTTTCCAACAGGATGACTGGCAAGAAGGTTAATTGCATCAATTTAGGATCATACAACTATTTAGGTTTCGCTGAAAACCACGGCACTTGCGCCGAATCTGCAATAAAAGCTGTCAGAGACCATGGTGTTGGAACATGCAGTCCCAGAAGCGAATTGGGAAATGCACATCATCTGGACGAACTTGATAAATTGGTAGCAAGGTTTGTGGGCTCGGAAGATGCTATCACGTGCGCCATGGGATTTGCAACTAATTCCATGAACATTCCTGCCATATTAAACAAAGGTTGCTTGGTTTTGAGTGATGAGAAAAACCATGCATCAATAATCTTAGGCTTACGATTATCCAGAGCCACTATACGTGTATTTAAACATAACAGTAAGTGCCATGCTAAATACAACTATATTTATTTTTTGTTTCTTAAATGCTTTGTATGACATGTTTGCTTTTTCTTAACGAAATAGATATGCGAAGTTTGGAAAAACGTTTGAGGGAAGCGATAGTTAATGGTCAGCCACGAACACATTTACCGTGGGAAAAGATTGTAATAGTTGTTGAAGGTGTATACAGTATGGAGGGATCTGTTGTAAGATTGCCTGAAATTCTTGCATTGAAGCGAAAATATGGAGTGAGTAAACTTATTATTACGATTACGAATCAATAACCTTTACAATCAATAACCTTTAAGTGAAATAAGAGATACACAAATGAATAATTAACCAATTTATCGATTGAATATCTTATAGGCATACTTATATCTTGACGAAGCTCATAGTATTGGTGCCATGGGTCCAAATGGGAGAGGCGTCGTCGACTATTGGGGTTGCGATCCGAAAGACGTAGATATGCTTATGGGAACGTTCACAAAAAGTTTTGGTTCAGCTGGAGGATATATAGCTGGTTCAAAAGAATTAATTTCACTCCTACGCCGAAATAGCCATGCACAGATATACGGAACTGCCATGTCGCCTGCCGTTGCTCAACAGATCCTCTCATCGATGAAAATGATTATGGGCGAGGACGGCACTGATGAGGGAGTGAAGAAAATTCGCCAATTAGCAAGAAATTCACGATACTTCCGTCAAAAGTTAAAACAAGCAGGTTTTATTGTATATGGAAATGATGACTCACCAGTCATTCCAGTTGCATTGTATATGCCTACAAAGATTGCATTCGTGGTACGAGAAATGATCAAACGAGGAGTTGCAACGGTTGGAGTTGGCTTTCCAGCTACACCTTTGGTTGAAGGGAGAACCAGATTTTGTATCAGTGCATCCCATACGAAAGACATGCTTGATCATGTAAGTTTATACCTCAATAATTCGCGGATCTTAATTCTTAATGCTGAAAAATCTAATTGTACATGTACTCATTATAAAATTTTCATAAATTGACTTGTCTCATTTTCTAAAAATCGAACAGGCAATAGGAGCGATGTGTGAAATAGGCGAGCTGATAACCATCCGTTGTTCTCGTCTGCCAAGGCGTAAAAAGGAAATACTGTATGACGATTCCGAGGACGAGGATACGATACAATAACAGTTTAAGTTATTTGTTCATTTAAGAAATGACTTGATTAGCTTATTTAAGATATGCATCAATTGTGAGATCCATCACAATCACGCTATTATTCTAAGAAATATTCGTAAAATATACACTTGATGTACAATTAGTACATTTTGCTGCCTTATCAAGATTTTAGTGTATCCGTTATTCACACTGCCGAAGACAAATGTGCGGATAGATTATATTCAATCAAACGAAAGCTTTATTGAAGTTATTGCTAATTTAATCATTATCCAACCACGACCAGTGCAAAGCCAATCCAGAAGCTACGGAAATTCTTCGACAAAGACAGTGTCCTGAGTTTTTAACTCATAAATGGATTTACGAATTTGTGTGACAATCCTACGTTTGTCTCGGTTCAAATTTTGCCTTTAATATTTTCACATACATAAAAAATATACCACGTCTGAAATCCATCCTTATCAACTAATCGTAAGAAATATGAATTTGCTATGTCAGAACTTTATTGTATCCCTTTCAACTTTTTCAAAGAAACTTTCGGATTCCGGTGATCTGTAACTGATGAAAGGTGTACGAGTTACCAAAGCCAATATGTTATTTAAACAAGATCAACATTACTTAAGTGTGAAAACGCTCATTCACCCGACGCACCTATTATCAACGTAATAGTTACGGGAGTGTATCTCGAATTAACAGCAGTCACTAACTAATACCTGTACCAATGGAGTAGAAGTAAATAATATCGCAATCGTTCGTTACATATGCATGTACATGCTCTTAACAACTTTAAAAGTATGTTATAATGTGCTTCAAATAATATTTCATCTAATATGTATACGAACAACTTACATCAACGTAAAGTGAACTTAAGTATCGACCCGTCGTTCTCTCTATTCTCATATTGCAAACTCTCACCAAAGAAATTGATTTTCTCATTACCAAAACTCATTAATTTATATGTTCTGTTCAAATTTTGTTCAGTTTATTAGTTGAGGAAGCCTAATTAAGTACACATAATATATGCATCTGGATGGACGTGTTCTGCTGGAACTCACGATCAGTTGCATTTTTGTGAAGTTCAATTTGTCATATATTAGATTACATGCATTTATATTGATTCCTTTTTGTTTCAAATTCCAAGCTACCTCTGCTCTACCTCTAGTCTTCGACGATATATAACGAATCATTTCCATAATAGAGCTGAACTTGAAGTAATTTTAAACAAAACACTTTAGTGTCACTGACGATGAGGGAGTTGTGATTATAGTAATTAAATAATATATTGGTCTTAATTAATATGTCATCTGCGATAATATGAGAATCATAAGGCAACATCTTAGAAGAAAGTTTGCTGTCATGCAGGTTTCTTGTATGAATATGCCATGTAATGTAATGTTTGATAATTTTGAAATGTATAAATTTTAAATTAATTATTAGAGATTTAATTGAAATTAAGCATTTATATGTTGTAAGTATACATCTTAACTCAAGCGTCCTGCTGTAATAGAATTGCCATATTACTCTGAAAAATGTTTAGTAAACTTCCGAATACTAATGTTTGATTTTGTATGTCATAAAATGTATTAAATGGTACATTTTAGTATTAGATTCACTGGAGAGAATAATGAATAAAACTATAATTTAATAAGTCAAACTTCAAATAACAATATGCTTTTATATTTTTATGCTGGGGAAATATACATGGTATATCATTTTGCATCCCTGTGGCATGGACATGTTGCAAATAGGTGGTGGTTCTTCTTGCCTGCCTAGTAGTTACCACTGCCACCACCTTACCACGAGCCTGTAGCATGTTATTACTAAGTATTATTAAGTTGTTGATGACTAATTCCAATAATGTAACTATGAATTATGGAATTACGCAACCCATTAGACCTTGTACTTGTCACAATGCATATGCCTTATCACCTGATAACACTACTGTAAATGATACCGTTCCTAATCCACCGTGCTGGTTTCACTTGAAAATATGGTCCAGAGACTCCATATAATTGTGGTAAACAACTGATTAAGAATAGGGTGAAATAATTAATGGCATTGTTAAGTCTCCAGCATGCATGACCGATTTTCCTGAAATTCTACATATCGTTAAATATTCCATTTTCACTGTACTTCTTGATGATCTTAAAATGATCTTGTTGGTCATGAATGCAATATGAAACGCCTCTTCACACTCCTCGTTACATACGTAGTCCATTGTCATTGTGAAAAGTGCACCACATGCACACACTTTCATAACTTTCGATGTAAAGGACCAATTAGTATGCAACTGCCATTCTCGCCAAGCAGTTTCACTGCACAACATTATCGTTATGTATTTAAGATAATCATCTAAATATCCTACATATTCGATTTCAATACCGTGAGTAATTGCATTCCTTTTGTATTGTGATTGTGGTCATTCATGGATGGAGTACAGCAAACAAAAGAGCAAATGTGACATTGTAATTGCTTGAGGCATAGGGAACTTGTCCTTGACCATGCATCCCGATTTTGGCTCTCCTTGTTCATTGTCAATGTCAAGCACCCCACAAATGATGGATTTTGAGATAAAAGTCGAACTTGAGGAAGTGGACATACCAAATAACAATAAGATACATGGGTGGGAACAGTGCACGTATGTACATATGTACTGTACATGCGTATAATGATATGTATACAAATGTGCATGCCCAATATGCCCATGCCCATTGTTGAAACTCGTACTTTTAATCCTGGAAAATTTTCATAACTATAAATACTAATAATATTATACTTTTCACGTCACAAAGGCATGCTAAAAGTAGGTCGGTGGTCGTTTCACCCATGTGATGCTTTCCCATAACTTCTCTACTAAAATTCTTGCTGCAGGCTCGTGTATATAGTATTCTTACAGAGAGACATGCATTTTAATTTCTTTGTTGCATCAACCTCAACCTTGAAGTTTTCTCTATTCCACAAGATCAGAAGGTTTATTCGTTGTCACGATTCAAAAATATAGATGAATACTAGCGTGCTTGTGTTTAACTCACGATTTTAAAGTCATGGCGGACTGGTGTAAAATGCGGGTAACTGGTGCTGCATGCTCATATGTACCTGGTATACAGCTTGTGTCTATTTACCTCTTGTAATCGTAAGTCACAAATCGATGACGCGATGAGGAATGCAAGTACAGTTCCAATCCAACATCTCAGAGAATCATTACGCAGCTAGAATTAATGAGATTAGATTAGTTTCATTTTCGTGCAGGCTGAGTTGAAATGTTTAGCATTGGGTGGGAGGAAAATGAAAAATAAAGATAAATTATTGCATAATCAATCGAAAGTTTATATACAACTTTATTCCATTAATTCATAATATAATAAATTGGATAATAAATTCGTGCATAATATTTGAGCATATCTAAATATAGTCGATGCCACGAGCGAGCATACCATTATCACGACTAATTTTTGCACTGGTTTTAATTTTGCAAGTTTTATTGCGTTTCAGGCGTTTCAGCGGTCTTGGTCCATGAAATCATTAATTTGTAAAATATACTATCAGCGAAGCATGGCTTTATTTTTCAATTTTGTTCACATTAAAACTTACGCAAGCACGTGTTGTAATCATTTATTTCCCCTGTGATTAGATGTATGCAAATGCTACAGGTTAGTTGCAATCATTATTATTTATCATGGTGCATGGAGGATTAAAATGTACATGTGTATACTCGGTGATTTACTACGTTTGAATTGTTGTGTCGCATCTTCACAACTAATGGCCAAGTGCAGCACACGTATTCGTACATTGTCGGCAATTTTTCCTTGTTAATCTCACAATTGATTAGTTATTAGAGTTCACGAAGACTAAAAGGCTTGATGAGCAAACCATCGGTTGCATTTAATTACATGATTTTATACCTAGAAACTACGGAACATGGGTTAGTTTTTCTAGCTGGACTCGTGGACTCTCTCCACATGCAAACCGATGCGTATATGTCTTTGCTATCTCTTTCACTCCATTGAGATCCATCAACATATTTCATGTTTTATGTGATCTGGTTCAAGAACAAATGCATACATACGGAAGAACAAATTCGATGCTATGCTTGCCTCTGTGTGGGTTTTGGTAGGATGAACGGTTTTGTCACAGTGCTGCATGTGACACTCAGCGAGAAACACGTATCTTTGGGCTTAGTGTGCGGGTTCTAATATAACTAACTGTAACTTTAAACAGTTTCGTTTGTGCAGACATTCATTAGTTTCATAGAAAATAAAGCAATTTACCAAATTATCCAGTGGCTACATATATATTGTGGATGCCGATTTGCAAAAATTACAAAAATCAAGAGTGAGTCCAAATCGACATTTTGTGTTCTTTCGGGTGAGTAATAACAAGTAATCGATAATTATTAGCACATGATATGTTATGACAGTAGTGCTGTGTTCTCATTCTCCATGTTTCTGTTAAGTCTGTGTGTTTGACATAATTAAAAGAATACTGCGCGCTGCGACGTATATTGCAACCACGTACCTTAATAATTTGTTATTTTTACTCCTCCAAAGGGGATGTCAGTTGCAACTGTTGACTTACATAGGTTCTAACGAAGTTAGAAAATAGTGTCATTGTCTTTCCTATAGATTGTTTCTTCTACGCCTCCGTTATACGAATTTCGTTTAGGCACACTCGTATATATATGCATACATTGTTATACGTAAATCCTTACATACAAAAACATAAATTGCACCTTTTACGCTGATTGTATCATCTACATTTTGAAGTATAAAGTGACATTTCAGAACCTCTGGACAGATCAAAACATCAACTTCTGTTTTGTGTCATACATGTTTTCTGGAACGGGCAAGCATTTCCCCAGAGTGACACAGAGTTTCAAAAAGTAATCCAAGTAATTACGATATACAGGAAGTAGCATAACTATATGTAAGCATGAAAACATAAAGCGCGCTTTACTTCAGTACGGCAATATATGTGCATCGTTTGCTTTCAGTCTTTCAGAGAGAGCAATAAATGTCCGAAAACAACCTTGAAATTTTGAGCCCCGAGAGTTTGCGAAACCAGTCGATTTGATCAAGCCGTGAAAACAAACGCGTGCGCTCGTTATAAAAAAACATCCCGATTTTCGCAAAAACCCTCATGTATGTCGTCTTCATTTGAGTAGGTCGGCTCATCGCATAAACTTGTATATGAGGAAGCGCTTGTTAAATGTGAATGTGTAGATGGGATGTTAGAATTTAGAATATATCTTCTTTTTTTAGCGTAGACTCAGATACACATACATTAGAAATGGACATGAAGAGACTAATAAGTAGTTTAGGATGAATAATGTGGAAGAAGATGCAAGCGATGATCAGGAAAGCCTTTACCCTAAAAGCCTTGTGAGTATTTACTTTTCGAGAAATTTCGTGCATACGCAAAAGATTACGTTGCAAAACCCATGGGTTGGTTTCGGGCGCATAAAAAAGTAAGTAGACAAATCGAAGGAACCAATAATCTGTAGCATCTGCTGTTCCATGCAAACATGCATCAAGTCAGCGATATAGAATGTGATTTTTTGGGAAAGATACAGCATCACGCTATCCACACATTTTTTACAATGCCCGAAGAATGACTTTCGCCATTTGATCATTCATGTTTAAAGAATTCTTTTACATATAAAATGCAAATATAGAATGATTGCCAGTTTCGCGAGCGGTGGGTGCGTGTTTTCTACGTAAAGTATACAAAAAACCGAGAGGAAGAACGTGAACACTCGTTAGAAGTGTGTGCAACTCTGCAAGGATATAGATTGTTTGCACGTGAAGCGCACAGTGATTCCTTCATTGTCTGGCTGATCTAAAAAGCCAACATCCTCCGCTTCTTTGTTTCAGAAGGAGTTTGGCTTTCTGAGCTGCACTTCTCTCTTAGCAGCTTTTTTTGCATTTATGTTGATTTATGCATTTAAAGTGATAGAACTTTTGTCCTCGAAACTGACCTACACCAAAACTACAGCCGAGTTAACAAGTATAAGTGTATAAGTTGAGAAACGACAAGTTGTGAGTTGGAAATTAAGTCGAATTAATTGATTTTCTAGGCATCAGTGAATAGTTCAAGTAGCACGATGAATTTCACTGCATCTGGATCCCTGATTGTGGTTTCCAATCGCCTTCCGTTCGTGCTCAAGTACGATGAAGAAGCTGGTACCTTTGAGCGAAAATCCAGGTAAAATATCAAATTTATTGTGTGAGCTTTCTTGAATGTCGTCTGCCTCTTCTCTATAGTTTCAGCTTAGCATTACGAGCAATATACGAGAGCTAATTCTTATTACTGTTACACCCACGCTAATAATTTGTTTGTAACCATTTTTGTAACACATGTGTTACAAAAATTTGAAGAGGAATTTCTCTAGGTTATTAGAACTTCTTTCTTCCATGGGTCGCCAATGCATGTTTATGAAATTGGTTGCATATCGCAAATGCATTTACTGCATGCATGGAAGGCATTTTGCCGCACCTTCCACTTTAGATAATTACAGACTATACTCCATTATATATATATTTGTAAATGCTATATTTATTATAACGCTGACACTCGAGTAGTGGAGGACAAAGAGATACATCGCATCTCGCACGATCCATGGTTTGATAACCATAATGTTTTAGTGCAAATCTTGTTTGTTTTAGTACGCTTGTTATGAATACGAAGGTACACGAGTCACCTACATTGATTCATTATCATTGTTATACATTAAGCATAAAGTTATTTAGGTACATAACATCGCAAATTGGACACACTATAAAACTATTAATTACCAATTGACACGAATCCCCCTTTCATGCAGTTAAGTACTCGTTTAATAAACTTCATCATGTAGTCTAATATTTTAGCTCGAAGTTTCAGTAATCCGCGAATTCCATGATGGTTATACGAAGCTGTCTGGGCCGTGAGCCGTGATCAGTCTCCTTCATTTCGGAACTACTAATCCAATTCTCCACGCTTTAGCCACATGATGCATTCGTTGTAGATTGACAATATAAGTTACTTTTATGTACATATCCCTGAACACAGGGATTGGAAAAGGCAAAACTTTTAATCTAATCGCAGAAGGTCTAATTTTGAAGAGAAAAAGTTTGGAGTTCTAAAGAAGACAACGAATAGTGTTTCTTAATTTCTTATTACGTTTTTGTTCTCAAAGCATTTTCACACTGATTAGTATGAAATAGACGCAAGAAACTTACCCAACTATTCTAGTCTCAAACGCAAAATGCATTAATAAATTTCAAGATTTTCATCTTTTGTACTTTATTGGCAACCGCAATATGCGATCGAGATTATATACAGTATTCAAATAATACACATAAACTTGTACGGCGTGGTTTGTGGCTTGTGGTATGGAGTGAAAAGGTATCAAAATGCGATTTGAATGGATCAACACCAAATGTGTGTTATCAGATTTTATATGGTGACGGTTTTGAGATTATGTGCACCATAATCAAAAACGTGATCCCTGACATCATTTGACAGTAATTAAACAACTCCACATACAATCTCTATACACATAAATATTTTCGGAAAATATAAACGAAACACAGGAAAACATTGTACCATCAAACTATCAATTTCACAATCTGGCCAGAATTACCTCTTCAGAAATGATATATCTGTGTAAATTATGAGTGTATAGATGCACGTAATTATGTAGGACCTGTGTGCCTTGTTGAAGTAGCCTTCATGGAGATGGGTTTAAGCGTAGATTTAGGTTTATTTCGCCAAATTTTATATTATGTGCTTTATACACTCCATTTATCTTAATGATTATGTCACTGATTGTGAGCATGCTTTATGTTTGCTTAAGATAGAAATAGATTGGCTCGTCATAAGTCGCAACTTGATTCTACTGAAGCGTTGGGTTCTCTTACTAAAATGCATATGAATGTGTACTAGTACGATGGCATTTCACTTGTCATTATGATTCTGCTCGCATTAAATGGAGATGGCGACCGGTTCTTCCGATATGTGGTCAATCAATATGCTCGTACCGATTGCAGTTCAATGTTCAAGTTCAAAGGTTCTGTGGCATTACAATAATTACAACCGTGTCACAAAATGTCAATATAATATGACTATGTCATGTAATATGGTATAGCGATTAGTGAAGCGGCATGCAGCAGTTGTCAAATCCAAGTTATCAATATATAGAAAGCAAAATGTAGGAATATTATGAAACCAGGATGTATTTAGTTATGGATCATTTTTGGATGCAGGGAACAGCGATTAGGATTAGCTGCTCGCTTAATAAGAATGGCTCCAAAAATGTATCAACTATTTTTGTAATGCGTAAAATGTCCACTATAAGTTTGAGGTTAAGTTTCATACTCCACCGAAGGCTATTTACAATTTGATGATTCATGGTTCACCTTTATGCTAATGATATTCTCAAATGTATAGGTACTGGACACACTAACGACCGGCAATGTAGTTGCTGTGTGTCTGAAAAAATAATATATTTGCATGTACGTCAGTAGAAGCTGTTCTACCTTTTTTAAGCTCCTAAGAATGGACAATGCAGGTGAAAGTCGATTTAATCTCTAGATCATAATATAAAATCGGAACTAACCTTCCTTAATATTGCATTGGCGAAGCATATTTTGCATTCTGTGAATAAGTTAATTTTTCGAATGACAAAATACACGCTGGTTAAAAATTTAAAAGGAAGCCGAAACCATTAATCTATTCCATGCTGCATTACACGACATGAGACTTCATCCGGTGATATTTTGTCGCTCACTTCTCTAGATTTTTCTGGCATCGCATATCGCATGATTCCTATATTCCATCTCACTTCCCGATAAAAACTTGCGAACTGTGAGTGAGAGTGACTTCAGAAGCAACATCGCACAAGCATGTCAAGCCGAAACGCATATAAAACGTGACTTGGAGTCACTTTTCCATTTACAATGTTAGTATCTAGACGAATACATGAGGGATATCTTGACAAGGAAAGGGAATATTGAGATATTCTTCCATCACAATGTGCTCAATTTACGTGGGCACAACGCAAAACTGTCAAATTTAGGTTTACTTTCTGAGTGTTCCAAACGAGACGTGGCAGCACACTTACCTTACAAGGCCAAATCACAGCATATTATGCCATATACAATGCGTATCATTTGGTACATGCATATATCAGTTTCATGTCATAAGTCAAGCTGGTGGTATCAATCAAATACGTAATGTTTATTGCCTCAGACGAAGACGAATTCTGAGTGCCACCGATTTGGTTCGATTGGTATCATGGTTTCAGAGGCTTCAGCTCCAATACATTCTTAAGTAATTCCATCCTAATAGAATAAGAACCAATCAGTTAATAAAATAAAGTATATCACTTTTTTACATTAAAGACATTGCACATTTTGTCTAATTGTTGCTTCAGTAAAGACCTACATCAATATGCTTTACATTTTCATACACATATTATATGCATTTTGAATTTTGCATACTTCGCACTCATGTTCTGTCTGTAAATATTATCGAATGGGACATCTTCTCGGCACAACATTTTTATTTTTTAACACTAAGCGGTAAAGCCATTGGCGATATACCACAAATACAGAAAAGTTCGATTTTCTTTGTTCACCATTCGCTGGTATGGACACTTGGGCAAAACAGTTCTAGAACTTGTTGGATTGTACGAGATGTTATACATGTACGCTTTGATAATTCCAACGAGGCGTACACTTCGTAAGATGTCTTTATTCCATTGGCCTTAAATGTGTGACTGAAGTTCCACAGACAGGGGAACGAACATTCAGGAAACTTCCACTTCTCAGCCATATTCTGTACTTCTTGGAATTAGCTTATGGAAAATTACAAAGCATTAAACCTTCTCTGAATGCAGCCATTAAATTCCATTTTTCAACGCTATTTTCACGACGACTGAGATAGCATTATGCTCATGCTCATTTTCTAGTTGCTTCTAGACTATAATCTTTGCAATTGTAAGAATGAAAGGATGCCATCGACTAAAGCTGTTGGTATACGAACTGCGAGCACTGAAGAAAAAAATGTTAAACCTGCATACAAATCATGACAGACTTCCATAAGTTTGGGGATATGAAGTTTCTTTCCACAAGAGAGAGAGAGAGGGGGTTGAAGTAGTCTGTCTAATCGTTACTTGAAATGTGAGAACATTCACATACCGTTGGAAGTAATGAGATTTATGTATAAGTGTAATGTAAGTATGCAAGCATATCTTTGAACTTGCCTTTCCGATTCAGGTTGCCTTTTAAGTCTACGTCTAATTGCTTTGCTTTGTCTGTGCTATCTCTGCATTTATTCTACATTTTTAAGTCACTTTTTACATTGCATAGTTGGTTTGATATGGATTTAAACTAAAACTATTCCTAACATATAAAATGTACTTTTTTGCTTTCTATTAGCGCTGGAGGTCTTGTGACAGCAGTAGCTCCCGTTGTAGCTCAATGTGGAGGAATCTGGATTGGATGGTCCGGGCTCTACCCAGAAGATCTTGGAAATCATAAGCTGGAAATTCCAGAATCTGATCCGGCTGACAAGACACCCACAGCAGGCATCAAGTCAAAACAAGTATGACATGGATTTTACTAATATTGGAGTAATTTTATAAATGCGTAGTGGGATGTTGGATGACAAACGCATATGCAATATGAAAATATGAAGTATCTACAACAAATTCAGTTTCAGTTTCATCCATGCGTGGCTATATGAGCAAACCAACGTTAATTTTACAGATTTAGCGGCGCGCTTCATGACATGATATGATTGATGAAAGCTGAAATGCCTGAGCTAATATTTCATAGTAAATTCACGTGCTTGTCAGCATTCTTCTCATCCATTTCATTCACGAAGTTTCTCAATGTGATACGATTAGGTTTACCATTACCTACCAGTACTTCCAAAGAACAGTAATTGTTCATGCAACCGCAACCAAATCTCATGCGCTTGTGTTTATGAATTTAAATCACTGCGATATCTTTTAGTGTAATTGAGTGATTCTCAACTGCTTTCTTCCTGTTATGAAATGATTTTGATGTGTTATAGATCGTGGCTGTCAATGTGGACAAAGAGGCATTTCAAAAATACTACAATGGCTGCTGCAATGGGACATTTTGGCCACTTTTTCATTCCATGTCTGATCGTGCCATTTTCAGCACTGAGAGTTGGGAGGTGGGATATTATGATAAATGTTTTAATTGATTAATTAAGAGGATGTCCGCTGTGATGCTCACGATAAAAATGCACTCATGATCAGTCGGAGTACGGAGAAAAATAATGTTTGAAGTGCATTTTTCGCGTTTCAGGCATATGTACAAGTGAATCAGGAGTTCGCTGAAAGCACTTTGATGGCTTTGAGACGGTTGAATGAGACATCGGAAGATGCTTCGATTCCACTTGTATGGATTCATGATTACCACTTGATGATGGCAGCAAGCACAATTCGGCAGAAAGCTGAAGAAGAGAATCTCCGTTGTAAAATTGGGTTCTTTCTCCACATCCCCTTCCCCAGTTGGGATATTTTCCGTTTGTTTCCTCGGGATGATGAAGTCCTTCAAGGAATGTTGGGATGCGATATGATTGGCTTTCATATTGTCGACTACTGCTTGAACTTCATTGATTGTTGCCAGCGTCGTTTGGGATGCCGTGTGGATCGTAGTTCAATGTTGGTAGAGCACGGAGGAAGGTGTGTCCGAGTGCGGCCACTTCCCATTGGAATCCCTTTCGATCGGTTCGTGCAGTTGGCACAGGAAGCTCCTCAAGTTTTGTCTGTCAGCAACCAGAAGCTTATTCTTGGAGTGGATCGCTTGGACTATACCAAAGGGCTCGTTCATCGGCTAAGGTCATTTGAAAGACTCCTTGAGAAGCATCCCGAGTACAAGGAGAAAGTATGACTAGGATAATCCATATAAAATACTTTCAAACAAATACAATCCACTTTCATGGGAGAATAAAAATGAACAAAAATGCACTTTAGGTTACTCTTCTGCAAATCGCCGTTCCTTCAAGAACTGATGTCAAGGAATATCAAGAATTGAAGGAAGAACTGGATCAACTTGTTGGTAGAATTAACGGTAGTTTCACCACTCCAAATTGGTCTCCAATTCGCTATATTTACGGATGTGTGAGTCAAGATGAGCTCGCTGCATTTTACAGGTGCGAAGGGAATGGAGAAAGGCAAATTTTTGCATTTAACATATTATGACGTGAGATATTTTAAATGTGTTTTGGGTGTCAATTTTTATTAAACAGGGACGCTGCGGTGGCTTTAGTGACACCTCTTAGAGATGGTACAATATTCATGAACTCACCTATACATAGACTATATACATTTGCATTGTATAATACAAATGTGTCTCTTCAGTTTATAAATGTCATTTTGTATTTTTCCAGGTATGAACCTTGTGGCTAAGGAATTTGTGGCCTGTCAAATAAAAACTCCAGGAGTTCTCATTCTCTCTCCATTTGCTGGAGCTGGTACGTTCTATTATTCACATACGATCGATAATGTGTTTTTCTCGGCGTTGTCCCAGAAGGATATGTTGAGGGATCATATATATGCGAATGACGAATAGTAGAACTTTAAATGAATTCTGCCTGTAGGTGAAATGATGCATGAAGCTCTCTCCGTCAATCCTTATGAGCTTGACGATGCTGCTGAAGTTCTACATCGAGCCTTAAGCATGCCCGAAGATGAACGAGAAGTTCGAATGTCACATTTGCGGAAAAGGGAGCGGACTTATGATGTCGACCACTGGATGAAGTCATTCCTCAAGGTTAATATTTTTTAAATGCGAAGCGAAAACATATGCTACTTATGCTATAAATTTTCTGATCACAATCGTTGCAGGAAATGGGTAGTTTGACTCTGGAAGATGGCGACGATGTGTTGCCTACAACTATGACTCCATTGACGATGGATGATTTTGAGGGTATTCTTTCCAAGTATGTTGGAAACAAGATGAAACTTGCATTGCTGCTGGATTATGATGGAACGTTGGCTCCCATATGCCCACACCCAGATCTGGCGGTTATTCCTCCAGAAGCAAAACGGGTATGGCTGAGTAGATTTTCATACTCTAAAGTAGGGTATAAGAGATAAAAGATTGAATATCCTCTTCTCTACTTTAATAATTAGGTTCTTGAACGACTTGCCAATATGTCTGATGTTTACATCGCGATTGTGAGTGGCCGCAGCGTAGAGAATGTCAAGCACATGGTCGGAATCAACAATATCACATACGCTGGAAATCATGGTTTGGAGATCCTGCATCCAGACGGAACTAAATTCCTTCATCCAATGCCACTTTGCTTTGAGGATAATGTTCGAACTTTGTTGAAGGAGTTACAAGAAGAGGTATATACAAAACTAGCTACAATCATTAAAAGCCATCAGTTAGACGGTACAAATGTTTCTCACAACGATGATGTATTATCATTTTGTAGTTGTGCCACGATGGAGCATGGGTTGAAAACAAAGGATCTGTTCTGACATTTCACTACCGCGACGCTCCTCAGCAAACACGTGGACAACTCGTGGCAAGAGCAACTGAGCTTATGCATAAAAACGGCTTCATCGCCGGCAAGGGGCATTGCATTGTGGAAGCCAAGCCACCAGTTCACTGGAACAAAGGTCGTGCGTCCATTTACATTCTTCGAACAGCCTTCGGCGTAGACTGGCATGAGCGTGTTCGAATCATTTACGCTGGAGACGATGTTACTGACGAAGACGCAATCCAGGTAAGTCATACGCAGCACCAAAAATTCAGTGTTCGCAGGTGGTACTGAAATGGGTGTGACCAGTTTTGGTACGGTGCATGAACGCAATTTTTTTCTTCTAAACTATCCACAGGCCCTCAAAGGTATGGCCGTCACATTCCGCGTAACGCCGTCTCAAACTGTGCGCACACTTGCGGACCGACGACTTCCAAGTACGGACTCGGTGTTGATGATGTTGAAATGGGTGGAAAGACATTTGAGCAAAAGGAAGCCACGACATAACTCCAGCTCCAGAAGTACCACTCCCGGAAACCAAATCCTAACTCTGGTTGAGAATGATAAACACTAGATTATGATATATTTTTTCATTCTCTAAAAGAGTGCTAGCCTTATTCTTCTTTCGCAAATCGCAGAACAAGAACTCTTATTCTTTATCTATGCAAAGTTGTGGTTCAAATCTTCAAATTCATTAATATCCTATTCTGGTGAAATTTTTAATGTCTCAACAATTTTCCGTTCTTTATCTGCTGTTTGATAAAAAGCTTTATGGGTGCCAAAAATGCAATTTTAAAACTGTGAACGTATAAAGCTTTTTTTACTTTTGTGTGGAGTGTAGCGTTTTGTTTGTATGTCATTGGAATACCAAATCACCTCCATCCAAGGAGTGGAACATTTGTAAATCTAGTCCCTCTCCCAGGCGTCACTGCAACATATGCGTGGGGTTGTATTTCTGAAAAAACCACTAACTTTGCTCTATTTTCTGCTCTATATTCATGAACCGGCCTTAGTTATATCCACTGGCCTATTTTTCGAAAAACCAAACCAGACAATACAAGCATTCCAAAAATATTCCTTCTCTACGTGTATGTATTAGTAGTGCAATAATAACCTGTCAAGTACGTAATCGAAGTATCGATAACGTTTTAATCGTGTAGTCAATAAATTTATCAAATAATTTTATGTTTGCAAGCACTCTTGATAACATTTTTCCGTTCAGTTCATTTCCAATATCATAGCATACTTTGCTTTTTTTGGTATTTCCGTCGCGTGAGAACGTGAAGAAGGAAATAGATAGCGTCACAGAAAAATCATACTAATTCAACTGTTTTTATACAGATGGGAGGGGATGAAGGGTATCAATCGGAGATGATTCTCCCACCAGACACGAAAACAAAGGAAAAAGTTCCAACTCCCTACACGAATGGAAATGGATATTCCAACGGCCACTTGCACGATACCGACTGAAGAATCAATTTACTCTGATCGTGCGTTTGTGGACATATGAAAAGAATTTGCTGTTGTAAGTTTGCCAACTAGACTTGATATAAGACGTTTAGTGGGATGGTCATTCTCATTCACAACTTAGTCTTTTGTCATTTAAACTTCATATTTGAAAAGATGTAACTGTATTACTAGTTTTTAAGTACTTTTATGCTCGTGTTAATCTTTTAAAATATCATATTATGACATGTATTTATATCTAGAATGAATTTTGATTTTAAAATGTAGACACGGAGAAAGTATAGAAAGACGAAAAAATGATAAAAATTTATACAAAAACGTATAAAATAGGTTTTTAACCCAATCGACGCAGTTTTCAATGAAGTAGATACTTAGCTTCATTTTTACGATGGACCCAAATGTTATTGACAATGTAAAAGTTAACGTAGGTACAAATACATATTTTTATAAACCGTCATAGGTTCCTATGTAGTATCAAATTAGAATTCATACAGTCATTTGTCCTGGAAGTGGAGGGTGAGTTTATTATGTATTCCTAGTGTCAACTTCCCTATTCCCTTAGAATTGAATCCGAGACTTCCTGTCATGTAAGCATGCAACGTTCCTTCCATCGTCGGAAATTACGACCTTATCTTAACTCAGAAGGACTTTGAAATAATCATATTCTGCATAGCAATCTTAATGTATTGGTATGGTGGAGTGTGTTTGGCAGGAAAGAACGGAGTAATTAAACCTTCACACTTCAAAAAGTCTAGGTGAATCACACGAAATTAAACGCACCCAGATTGTTCATGACATGAATAATTTAATGCGCAATCAAATATATTTGGATTTCCTTGGGACAACTCTGACTGAATACGCATGCCATGAAGATGGCAATGATTTTTACAAATCAAGGTATTAGCAACGAATGAGCTGTAATATATCAATACCTAAAAGCTACACATGACGTATAAAGTATATGAATTTTATACAAGATGTAATAATGCGTAGTGTTTAGCTTTCAACTTTATATCCCTCTTGTTTCTACTTCCAATTTAGCGATAGGCATTAAGAAAATGAATATTTTAGTTGATTTGCGTTCTTGTTCCTTAAATATGCTTCTAATATTCAATATGCATTTTTGGAGAAACTAATCAGAGGCTAGAAAGGGGTCAAAATTGCCAACATTTATTGAAATCTCATTTCAACTTTCAAGTTTATATAGAACATTACCCTATACATAATAATAAAACAACAATAAAAAAACTTATGAATGTAATGTTTTAACACAATCGTATTCTGAGCAAGTTATGTACAAAATTCCTATCTAATATCAAACTTTCAAACAACAGCGGTATTGAAAGCGAATATATCAGTTTTAACTGGCGGTGCGAGGACAAAACGGATATAATTCATATTTTGACCTAGTGATCTTATGTCTTGACAAATAATCATTGTATTCATGTGTCGTACTTATTATTGACGAAATAAAAATATTTCAATTCCGTGTTTCAGTAGTGTATATATTTCTGTATACACACCAAACTAATTTTTCGTATCTCCAGTATTGTCTACGTAAAATTAAGATCAGGCATAGCTTTCATTAGTTCACCCAGTTTCTTCTTAATTATTTGATTTCCACGGGTGTCACAGCTTTCTACTGTATACGGTGGGTTAATTTTAACCCCACCAGGACCTTCAATGATATCTCCTTTCACATTTACAGGCAAATGCTGCTTTTTAAGCAAACCAATTAAAATGTCTTTCCTTTTATGAATTTCTACATCCGGCACTCCAGGTTTTACGACGTCACAATTCTCCTGGTTCTCTGACAGCACACAGTTAGTACTTACGTCGTCCTTCAGATCAGTCGAGCAAACTAGCTTGCTGTTATCAGAGTAACTGCTGCTCTTGCTTATCGCCTTCTCCGAATACAAACTCGGCGCATGATACAATTCAGCAACATCCAGATCATTCACACTGACACATTCCTCCGGCAAAACGCTCTCGGGGTCGACATATATTCTTGCTAAATGGTATCCAGGAAGTGTGACAGTCCTTATTTTATGACCCAGTACCTTCTTGGCCAAAATTACGCTGGAATAAGAAAAAATACACTATTTTGTTAATCGTTTCTAAAACAAAAACTAGAAATTCACACGAAAAGTGTGGGATGTGGTTAAATCTTCGAAGTCCAACTCACCTCAAAGATACAGGATCAATTGCTAAACAACATCCATGAAATTCTTCCCTGCTCGTTGTCACAACCGTCACAGTCTGCCCAATGAACTTTTTGAGCATTCCAGGATCTACTTCAAAGATTGGGCTCGCATCTGCCTTTCTAAAATCTACAAATTTCCATTCCAGGGAAGGCACACCTGGAGACTTTGATTGACTCGGTGCATTCTGTCCCATTTTTGAGTATACTTCTTTGATCTGTTTACACTTTCACACGCTGATAAAAAGTGGACAAACCCAGTTTTAAGTCAATACGATAATTACGATTACATTTATCAAGTATCAACAATTATTATAAGTAACGAGAGCACATTCAAATTCTCATCAGTCTTCCTTTTCGTTTCACATATTTTCACATGCACACGGGAGCAAAAGATGTGCAAAAGAAAAGTGTGCACATTTCACAATTTCACATTTTTTCCAGCACAGCACAATTTTGTATACAATCTCTCGTTTCAACGCACTTCACATTTCACATGTGAAAAATTGTGCTGCACATTTCACATTTTTTCATGTTTTCTTTTATACACTTGCTCACAACATAAACATGCGAGCAGATTTTTGGGGAAAATAGAGCTCCTAAAACTACTTCACGTTTTCACCTCTGCTCTTCTCTGGAGTATTGAGTTAGCACAGGAGGAAGATTGTTTACGACTGGAATTCCTCTGGATCGATTGACAAAACGAATTATTTATTTATGAAATTAATTAGAGCATGACAGCACCGCACCGCAGTACAAATGATAAGGAAACTAGAAATAAAGCAAAATCTTCAGACATCAGAGGGCGACTGGCATGCGAGCTATTGTATAATTGGAATGAGTTAAGCATGGATTTGATTTAATTATGCTTTTAAACAAATCCTGACACCTGAGAAAGTGAATTGGGCAGCATTCGTTTAAATCAAGATAAGAAAATACCCTGAAGAAGGTATCTTGTATTTGGAATACATGAGCTGGAGAAAGGTCATGGGTGTCTTTTATGGAACGAAACAATCAAGCATTATGGGAACTGATATCCAGCATATCCAGTAAAAAGTTTGCAATCTCCAATCTCTTTGGAAGGTGCTAAACAATTGTCACTTGTACAAATTGAGTGTAGTGCATAGTTTGCAGAAAATCAATCAGACATCAGTTTGGTCTTATCAAAATATAGAATTTATAGTATATTCTACAAGTGATATGGCTTTGTTCGCTGAGGTGGACGCGTTCGTGGGAAACAATACTTACGTAGACGCTGACATATTCCAGTTATGGGTGGAAGGGAATTCTGGTGAGTATGCGTTTCTCGTGGAATATTACCAATTTAGTTATTTAAAACTGGGCTTCTCCACTTTTCCAAATCCTACTCAAACACAAATATAAAACTGGAATAATTTGTTTCGTTTGGCAGCTCAAGAAGCAGCAATGATTTTACAACAACGTGGAGCCCTCCAATCCATTCCTGGAGCAACTCCAGAGTTTTTACTGGCAGACATTTCAGACCATTTCAGAACGTATATAATGCTTGAGAAGTGGCTTCAATTTCCACCCAGATTAAATGAGCAATGGACATTCCAAATGGATGCTGCAACTCAGGCAATGCTAATAAATACGTAAGGCAAAAGGGAAGCCGTTTGGATATTTGATTTAATGTTTTGATGAGCATTTATTTGTGAGTTATTTGGCGTATATTCTCACATTTTATATAGGTACTATGAATTCGAAGATTCTGTAATGAGAGAAATTATGGGGAAGAAACTGTCTTCCAGACAAAGAAAAGATCTGGATGAAGTAAGCGAAAAGACAGGAGTGAATTTGCGATCTTGCAGGTGAGATACCAAAAGATTATTAAAGATCAGTATTAAAGTGGTCATTGTCATTACGTGTATGTAAGTGTTCCAATTGTGTTTATTACACGGGCTAAATTTCTTGATTTAGGAGACAGTTTGATAATGTAAAACGAATTTTCAAAGCCGTCGAGGAGCTACCTGGTGGACTTGTACAAAACATTCGGACTCAATTTCTCCTCTCCGAGGAACTTGCAAAGTACGTTAAAGTGTTTAAACAATAGTTCGTTAAAATGGGAATTTTATAAAAATGGAACACATATTTCTCTCCTTTTAGAAAGTATGGTACCGTTGTATTCATCGCTGGAAATCGTTTTGAAACTAACAAGCGCAAACTACAGTACTTAACCTTTAAAGACTACTACAATTGTGCACACGCGATGATGACTTATTGGACATCGCCGATTGCAGATGATGCAAATGCTGATGCAGATGTTGAGAGAGAATTTCTCATGGATCTTCGTGATCTACGAATTCTTTTGGATAAGGAGAAAGATCACAAAACGTGAGTTGCACGATTTTTTGCTATGTACATTTTTCAATATTCATTCAACTGAAAACTCATAAAGTTTTGCGTAATAGACTCGTCTGCCAGAAACTGAAGTCAAAGGTCTCAGAACGAATTTACGTGGAAGTTGAACATAATTTCAAGGTACAGAAAATGAATGAAACATATATATGTGCAAACTTTCATGGGATCGCAAATTTAATCACAAACATCTACGTCACAGGTTTACTCTCGGACATTAATCAATATTGCTTATGGACTCAACCATAGCAAGGAACTCAAAGATCTTTTCATAGACTTAGTGGAGAAATACATCGAGCCATGCAAACACCTACAATGGCCGTCCGCAGATATGAAAACTTTCTTAGAAATTTTTACCGAAGCGGGGGCAGAAATAGATGTCATAAAGTCGTAAGTTAGAAAAACTAAATCTTAAAGTTGGGATTTGCTATGGTTTAAAATTGCATAAGATGCACTCTTTCCGTCTTTGCAGTCAACAAAACCTTAAAGCTGTGTTCAAGCGATATATGGATGGAATTTCAGTATGTTTATTAACAATGTACCATAGCTGAAATGATAGCAGAGCGTTTTCCTCGTAAATCTCGTTTGAGAAATATATATATTCATCAATCTATTTATTTATATGAACTAGTTCTTTTCGAAAACTTTCGAACTTTACTGTGATCCTTAAAAATATGCAATAAAAGTCGTATCGTATCAAATGTGGTTTTAGTTCAGTCGATTTTATTCAGCCAGAACACATACACAACATAATATTCAACAAGAGTAACAGGCATACATGCTATTGCATAGTTCCTACTTTATCGATGTACATGCTACAACGCTATAAGTGAAACCTAAAATCTAATCTTCTACTTTACATGATTACGTTAGCTACATCCAACGATTTTTGTAATATGTAGGATTGAATGTAAATATGAATTTTGCCAACCACCCACGTATCAAAAACACCTCATGACATGAATGATGGTCTGCATTCTTGCATAGTTAATCATATTCACTGTTCTTAAATCATTTAGAAGTTACGAGAGTACTTCATATGAAAAGAATCGGTTTTTAATAGAATTTCCTTATTTATCTGTTAAAATCTGAATAAAAATATTTTCATTGAAACGAAGAATACAGTGACAGCTGGTTGTCTCAGTCCAAAAATTCAAAGATTTTTTCATGAACGAAGCAGTGAGAAGTGCTACTTCACTCTTTTTTGTTGTCTAATTCTATAAATATCGTTTGGAGGTGGAGCTGAGGATGCGTCGTCCTCATCACTATCACGATGGTCTTGATTAGCATGACTTCCATAGCCCTTCCTTTTGAACCCCCGTTTCCCCCCACGATGGTTGTGGAAATGATGCTCCCGTTGATGGCTGTGATCATTTTCAGAATTGATAACCCAGTGCAGCGATTTGGCCATATCAAACTGCGTTTGATCAGTTCCTTCTCCGTTGGGTGACGGAACCTTCTCAGGGAGTTGCAGTCTTTGAAATACTTCCATTAATTTGTCAACTCCAACGAATGGGCCATGAAAATAGACTGGAGCAGGTAACAGTGTATTCAGATGGGCTGCTGCGGGTGGAACGGGAAATATTCCTCCTACATAATAAACATGTTACGTCCATTACAAAAATGTGTACTGTAGAGGTTGTAGTCTTGCAGTAAAAATGATCGACAAAAAATTGCTCAGAATCGGATTTATCGTCCACCGTACGAGAACGAGGGGGAATCCATGTATTCGTCATAACAAATTTCATGTAATTGCATTTGGGAGAATTCATTGGGTACTTGCCTGCAACAACATGCTCCCCTGGATAAGCGTCGATTTTAGGCTTGAATGGGATCATCTGAGAGAAATCGGGGCGACACACTTTCTCTTCTTCCTCCTCCTCTGGTTCCATTGTTTCGGCGATAATGGGAAGCTCAAGTTTCGACATTGATGATACAGCAAGGACATCTGAATAACCAATGGATCGCAGCTCGGTGTTGGAACATGGGAATAAGTCATGGAATCTGTATCGATCCACAATCTGTGCTGTTTCCTTCCCTTCGAATTCTTTCAACTGTAAAGATAATATTGGCCGAATTGAATGTTTAACAGCTTGCTGTTGGTCCTGGTTTACAAACGTATTTTCGTTATATATATTACATCAAATGATATCAATATCAAACCTGATTCAAGACAGTGCTACGGCGCTTTTCTGTTTTAACAATGCTGCTGAGGTCTCCGATGGTTGACTCGAACTCAAGGAATTTGTTCCATATGTCGCTTTTGTAAAATCAATTAAATTTTAATTAAGCATAGCAAGATATGGTTTAAGTATTACGGAAGCGATTCCACGCATTCCTAACGCCGTGGATTCTGTGTCCTTAAGGAGTGTATATAATTTTTCTGTTATACGTAGTTTCTGAGAGCAAGTATAGGATTAAAATGAAGTTCTTTCCTGCAATTGTGTAATAAGTTTAGGCATTTCGCTAGCAATCATTCCCAAAAGCTCTAAAACATTCACAATTGTCGCACAAATAATTAAGCGCTATAAAAAATGTATACGTACAACCTTCAGCCATTCGAAAATGCTAAAAAATTTAAATATTTGGATTTTCCATTGTTCAAGCATACAAGGATATTGATTGATATATAAGAACTATGCACTTCCGGAATTAGCAAAACCCTGTGGTTTAAACTCCAACTGAAGACACAGAATCCACGATGTGCCAATTATTATGATTTATTGCATGATTGGATTTAAATTTAAAATACGTACACCGACTTCTCTGCAGCCAGGCTTCCTGACGTCAGAACACGTTCAAAGAGTACTCTTGTATTGTTTTCTTCTGCATACGGAAAGTAAAAGTTGTTACCGAACCTTATATTTTGATACTACAGCCGTAGGTTTCATCAGTAGTTATATGTTATTTAACCGCTTCATACCATTTAAGTGAGACAAGTAATCCACATAGTTCATGACATAGTCGACATCGTCAGGAAACTTTTTAAGGCCCAGTTCAAAAATTCTGAACGCAACGTTTTGATCTTTGCTACAATAATACTCCATTAGTGCTGCAGCAACATAAATGTGATGCTTCGAGCGAGGATCCTCCCTAGCCTTTTTAAAAATTGCCCTTGCGCTTTTTATACCCTCCGCACGTCTTGCAAATTTCATATACTGCACATATGCCTACGAAATAGAGAGTGCACATTGCATTGATTTATATCAGAGGTAGGATGAAAATAAGAGTTTGGTATCGGAGTAATTTTAGCACATCAGCAGTTATCATATCCAATATCAAGGCTTACGGAAGCGCATGATCAAATTAACCATCCTTACAGCAGTCATGATATTTTGAATTGACGAAACAAAACGAATGGAGTTATGATTTTAAACCTCCATGAATAAGTTCTTCTCATAATTACTGCACCGGTATTTCATGCGTGATGCCGTATGATGGTGAAATTGAAAATGCCTTTCCGTTAGCTGATATGGATATTCGCAATGCTGGTAATTCAATCAAGACAAAGTCATTTAAAGCAATCTAGGTTTTAGAGTCAGCTGAAAATGTTCCGAATGTATTTTTAAAGGAACTTTGCAGAGATTTTCAAAGGGTCGAAGTATTGTCAAATTTTTAATGAAGAAAAACACAGTGGGACGAATAACAGTATTGAGTACTGATAATATATTGGCAAACCAGATAGAGAGGTAACCTACTAGAGTTGGGTCTATGTCTTCAACTTCCAGGAGCTTTTGATATATTGAATGCACTTTCTCGTACTTCACTCTGGCTTCTTCGAAATCACAATAAGCGAAATATAGTAACATGTTTTTACATAGGACGCCAGAGATAGCTCGGTCATACATGGCAGCGGCTTCATCATTGAAAGTTTTAGCGGCGTTGGAATCCTGATGCAAAATAATGTAATTTGTTAAAAATATGCAGTTACGATTTAACACAAATCAAAATTTAAAATTAGGTAGACCATATTTAATTTACCCCCTTTTCGCCATGAAGTTTGGCCATATTTTCCAAGTAAAGGGCTGCTTCGTACCAAATATCAGGATGATGACTAAGGCAGAGCAGGCACTGCTCATAAGCGAACATGACTCTTTTCGCAAGTAATGTGAGATCTTCAGTGCGCATAGGGTTGCTTTTCTCCCATGAAATATACTTCTTCCACAGCGCAACCTATATTTCAAGGTAATATTTAGAATTAATTATTGACCTAAACCTGAGCTGACCTTGTTACAGAATAGAATGGGCTAATATCAGTACACGAACCTGTCTGAGCTCTTCAGGTGTACCAACAGGTGGAACAGACGGAAAATTTCTATTCAGTCCACGAGCAATGGCTTCGTGTTCTTTTGCAACACGTCTTGCGTTCATATAGTCCCTCGAGCGTTCCATCGACATTTTTTCGGCTATAATAGGGTTAATTCCTTGCTCAAAAGCAATGTAATCTTTCCAAAGAGTTTCAACGCTAACCATTGGTGTCATCACCGCTTTTTGGTAAACCTAAATTTCAACGTTCATAGTACATGTAGTTAATACTTCATACAAGGAATCCACTCAATTCCATGCAGTGTCATTCTTATCTTACCTTCCTGATAGCACTGATTTTTTGATTTTCAGCGTAAGAACCAACAGCTTCAACGGACTTCAAGAAATTCGCGTAGTCATTCCATATTGAAAATGACTGGACGTCCATACCAATTTTTTCAAGCGCAAAGTCGTATGATTGTGCCATCTTTTCTCTAAAAATACAATATTAAGAAATGCACATCGTTACTTCCTGAGTACATAACATCTTAATAATTATTGGAAACTAGATTATTCTGTATTGTACTTGTAAGTCGGCAATGTTGCTTTAGAATCTCTTATATACTGAAGGTAAAGGCGCCATAAGTCGATATGTAAAACTTTGATTAAACATCGCTGAAACAACTGAAATTAAAATTTAAGAAATTACTATATAGCATCATTTCTAACATCGAAACAAATTGTGTAATACAATATAACGTAGATTCACTGTACCTTTTCCACTTTATCATAATTTCTTGATTTCATCTGAAAGGGTAAAAATAGTACATTGTTAAGAGCAAATGTAGAAAGATAATGAAAGATTCAAGATAGTACTCGAAGAAATGACAATCGATTAAAATCAGGAACGTACCTCTTGTTCAATATACATTTTCCAAAATCTTCCCGTGGTTGGGAAAATCTTGACGAGTTTTTCAAACAGAGGACGCATTTCTTCAATTTTTCTTTGTTGCATTTCCCTCAGGAGGATATTCCAAGCATCCAAATCAAATGGATTCTCCTCCGTAGCCAAATAGGCCTTTTGAACAGTCTCGTTAGTAAAAATCTAAAAATTAAATATGAAAAAGTAGTATGTAGAAATAGAACATAGAATTGACAGATAGCTTTTCTGGCTAAAATGCGTAATTGTGTTGAGTTTTTTTGTAAATAAAAATAAGAAGCAAAATTATTACGCCATTCACAAGTTAAGTGGTTAGAGATTGGCAAGTTGGCAAGCGCAAATTATAGAAATGATAAAGCTTGCCCTAACCATTAAGTAGTTTTGTTTTATTGCCAATTATTGAACGTGGAAGCGATGGTAAAAGCTTTTAATTAATAAGAATCCTTCGCATTAAAAATCTCGAAATTTAAAAACGAAAATTAATCTTACCATTTTGAATATCTTTGCTGAACGTCAGGTATCGGTTTCCAGTCACCTCACCAGCCAGTATCTCCAAAAGACGAAATTCAGAGGAACAGATGACTGATGATGTAGTTTTTTCCGGTTCACCGTTAGGAACACTCACAACTCTCACCGCCGTCCGTCAGGTCAGTAATGTTGCTCCAATTTGTTTAACTAACGTAATTCTCTATCTAATCCTTACTTCCAAACATTTACCCTGCTCAACCTCGACTATTGACTGCCAACTGCTGCCCTAAATCTAACTCCTCATCGCAAGTTAGTCAATAATATACAAGTTCCAAGGTCATTTTGGAAGTATCTAATAAATGGACAGGAAAGTAGTGAAATCCTTCATAGTGACTGGCTGTTGACTATTGTGATGTGTGCTCTATATAAAAATGTAGCCTCCTTCACAATTTTTTTAGGAAAGAATTATTATTGTTTTTTTACTATTAAAATAGATAGGAAGGATATTACGTACACGTAAATACACGTAAGTCTTACTCAAAAACTAAATGGAACACGTTCAAGTTCACAACACGAAATTTCTCCAGCAAAATATGAAAGTGTTGAAGTGAGAAGGACGGAAGTAAATAGAAAGGAGCACAGAGAGGAGAAGCTAAGCTTGGCATTTTATTTCACAAAACATAAAACAACCAAACAACATCTTGCCAGTCCACTTTTTGAAGCAGCCCGGTAACAAGAAGCCGAGTACAACTCTATAACTTGCATTGCTCTGCTCTCTCTCTCTCACAAGCACAACCAAAGCAACAAGAGCACAGCAGCTCATTTGCATACCGTCTCACCCCATAGCTTCGCTTCTCCTAAAAAAGGTGGTTTTGGTTTCTTCGTTTCTCGAGAATCAAACAATAGCTTCACATTTTTGTTTCACATTTCAGCAGCTTGCACAAAATATCATAAAATGAGGCTTTGTTCAGGTGTTCGAAAACATCAATATGTAGTCGTTTCTTATTTGGAATTTTTGAGTCTGGAGAAAATCATAATGAGTGGTGACGTGCTAAAAGCGTTTTACAATTTTATTAAAAGCTTTCCAGCATGCATTTAATTTCCTTGGGAGATTTGTGTGCAATATGAAGTTTTACATGGGTGCAATACATTTAACATTTATACAATTATTGCGTGCAGTTGGCAGTTAGTTGCACACAAATTTATTGGGGAGAAAAAAATCTTGTTTGAGTTATGTATGTTTGTGGAACTTCCGATTGAGCTTGAGCTGCTTACTGCTAGAATGAGTCAATCATGCTCAATTAGCATGCACGGAAAGACGGAAATGTATGAAGAAGAAGAGATGTCATCAGCTTCATTGTAATTAAGCTTCATCATCATAATCCTCCTTCCTTCCGCTTTTTAGGATGATTGGTGACGCATATCATGTTCTGTAGATTGTTTTAGTTCTGGTCGTTTTCATAGCATACGCTCATAAAAGAGCTGAACAATATCCATGATGAGTAATTATTATTGTAATTCTGTTGTTTCTTGTTTCACATATCTACTTATAAACAATATACAGATTGCACTTCATTGGCGTAGATTTTGCATTGTCATTTTGTTATTGCACCTAGTAAACTGAGACCGCTTTCTTGACATATCTTAATTTAATTAAAAACTCCGATCGACTTTACCAGCAGACTCATATTGACATAAAAATTTATTGAATTTTTTCTTCCTCTCAAGAAGGAAGTGGCGCAGTTATGAAGTATAGCTGGAAAGGTAGTCTCTAACCAAAGTTGTGGTTTCCAATAAAAGCTTGTTGTGTTAGTTAGGCGCATTACATATCATATAGGCAAACAAACATCTTTCATTCTCCGTGCACCTAAAACTATGGAACCAATCTCCCACCATTGTACACAACTACACACTCGCTACGGATCATTTCACATCATTTCAGACGACGGCATAGGTAGGCTATGTACATGAGGAAAAGATTTCGGTAAAAGGATGTTGGTTCTGGCGATCTTGTGATTTCTAAATCTACAAAACGCTGACCCCCATATGATATCCCAATCACTTTTAGTGGCAAAGAGAGGAGTGTTTTATAAAAATGAAATGAGCGAGTAGATATGTACGGTGTTTGCATGTAAAAGTAGAGAGAGAGAGAGAGAGAGAGAGAGATCTTATCCGGATGCGTATAGGGTAACTTGTGTCCTTTATATCTCGAAGAAATGAAAGCGAAGCATGCATCAGAGATATATAAAGCAAGTCTTTCCTCTTTATTTTCGTGTGTACACATATTCCCAATATCCCAAATCCCAATCCTCCATGCCTTCACGCCAGGCCAGGCCAGAGAGCTGTTTGAAATCTGGATCTGGAAGATTTGTGGCAATGAAGTATGAAATGAAGTAGTATATGCAGAAGCCCATCAACAGCAGCTTTAGTTCTCTCATCTCGTCTTATTATGAAATCGTGTGTCCCCTACCACGCTCTCTGAACAAGTTTATGTGATGGGATGATGTGTGTTGTGTGTGTCGACGTACAAAATGGAATACAAGAACACAACACGAAATAGACGAGCCGAACAAGAAAAAACATATATACTTATATTCCGTGAGTGAGTGAGAGAGTTGTTTTTCTCCTTCCGTCTCTTTTGCCCTCTGTTAGTTACTTGTTCGGATATGGATGGATATGGTTATGGACTGTGGTACTGATGCCATTATATTATGCATAAGAGACAAGCAGTACCAGAGACTAGTGCACCATACACTTTTCTGCTGCCCCAAGTAAAACCTCCTGAGGGGGATTTTATAAAACCAGAAGAGGAATCTCGTCTCTAGAAAAAAAGAGGAAGGATGTCAATGTTAAATAGTTTTTACGTAACCACTTTTTCCTCATCGTCGTCATCATCATAACCCATGTACATGCATATTTTTGGGGGCTGAAAATTTCATCTCTCTCTCTTCTTTCCCTTTCCCGTCCATCCGCTGAATCTCTCTCGTCGAAAGAATGTGTGAAGGTATTCTTTTGTATAATACGCTTGTACCAGCCCCTAACAAATCTCCATCCGCACTTGACTGAAAAAAAATAAATATTTAAGACATTATTATTTTTAACATCGTTTTCCTCACAGTTTTCATCCATTTTAATTGTGCGCTCGTGTTTTAGTAACACACACCAACTTTTTTAATGAATATTTTCTCAATGTCAGCACCACAACGAAGACAGTGGGTGCAAGAAAGTTGGATGGGAAAAGTGTGAACTCACAAAGCATATCTTTATACTTATATTGATCCTGATTAGCATCACATCCGCCATTATTTCGCACAGTCGGCGCATATTAAACTGGAGGAGGAAAAGGAAAATCTTGAAAGAGAGCAGGTTGTTTGGGAAATTAGAGAACATCTCAAATCTCATAAAAAAGGAAATTCAGAGATTTGTTTCGTTGTACACATGAATCATGGATCCAGGATGGTTTGCTCATGTGTGTAAGCGTAGCACAAATTTTTGTGCGATTGATATGAGCTATATTGAGGAGAGGTGCGTGGCGATTTAAATCAAAGTATAAAGTTAAATGGAGTACAAAAATATGTAGATATGCGGAAAGTCTACTGTTATCGGTTCGCACAATACGTCTTACATTCCACCACAGAAGTGCAAAAAAAGTTGTCTTGAATGAGAAAGAGCAAAAAGGATTATGTGAATATGTGATGTGAGTTTTCACTGTGCGCAAAAAAATAATAATTTGCTTCAACTTATTCCTTCTCCGTTTTCTTATACGTGTTTGGAGTACCAGCAGCAGCACCAGCTCAGAGCAGTTTTTTAGTGTTTATATTAATGTGTCCATCCATACTTGAAAAAAAATCTCGTAAGAGTATATATTCCATTCCATCTCAACAAATGAAGTGAGTTCAGTTTTTGTACAATGTACGAATATAGTATGTGTGTACGTAAAATGAGTTAAAAATGTTTTAAGCACACTTGTGCATCATCATCATACACGTATTCATCCTCTGTGTTTTCTCGAGTGGGCTCCGTACTACTATTATGCTTCTCTCTCTCCGTGTGCGGATTGATAAGCATATTTTATAATACCATGCTATGTTCATCATCATCACCAGCAATAAAAGGATAATGATGACGTTCGTCGCTGAAAGTAATATCTTGCAGTTGTGAGAGATGTGAAAGAGGAAAAAGAAGTGATTCCATTCTGCCAGCATCAGGGCCACGTAATTTTTTTCTAACCACCTATCCGGCTCTGACATGCAAATTGCAAATATATGCCATATGTAATCGTGATTATCAGTACTTCGAAGAAGAGTACTGAGTATTTTCGCGAATGGATAAAAAAAGGAAAGGTGTATGCTGTCTCATGTTGCTGGATAGAGTGATCTGTGCAAAAGAGGAAATATTCCGCGCAGCAAGCAAACTTGGTCCGTTTTTTGTATGGAATGATATCCTCTGATTTCTTGTTTTTCACCAAGCGCCCAGGAACCTCTCTCTCTCACTCTCGTCATATGCCATCCCAACTATCTACGCTCCAACCTAGGTATTACATTCTCCTCTAACTCATTCGATCACGACGACGATGATTATTGTAAAAAGGATATATCGAATTAGTATATATGAATTTAAGAAAACAGGAGGTGATCACTAAAAATGCACAATAGAAAATGGGTGGTAGTCCGTATACTCGTTTAAGCTTAAGGCTTTGTCTCTTTACTCCTCTCTTTGCAATATATAGTCACTTACAAGGATCGTTTTTTTCTATTATCTTTCATCTACACAGGATGAGCAGGATTGGGCCGAAAGTCTGAGAGGAGAAATATATAAGTACTGGCAGTAGAGTAGCATGAGATGCATCAGGCTAAATTGTTGTGAGTACTGAAGCAACATTGACGAAGGACGACGGAAGCTGCCAGTCCCAGCCAACAGTGCAGCGTAGTGTAAAGAAGAGAGCAGCCGCCTCTCTCTCTCTCGACAGTCTCTTCTGGCCTGACTGCGATTATTATAACTTTTGCTCAAACTGATTCGTCGGCAGAGGAGGAAGGAAGTACTTTAATTAGTTTTTATTATCGTTAAATTGCTCATCTTCAGCTGGAAGCAGCGATCAAGCGCATGTGGTGTGGTGTGCTGGTGAATGCGCTCCTCACTTTTCTCACTCACTCACTCTCGCACACAGTTCAACTTAATACGTTGAAATATATGCTCACGTACAAATTAAATACAAAGTGTGTAACCGTCCCTCGTTAACATTTTTACACTATCTCCTCCTGCCTTAGTGTGTTATTTAGTCCATGCCTTTTCCGTTTCGTTTCCATGCTCCAGCGTGAAGTAAGGCATGCACCACAACACGACACGCTATTCTTCAACAGAACCTAAGAGGATATACATACTTATTATACGTCTCTCTTATTCCATTTTATCATTTTACACATTTAGTGATGATATGCACTCAAGTGAAGACGTCAAGTACTGTGTGTGCTCGTGTAGTAGTGTGCTCCAGACTCCTTTCCATAACGGATCATTCCAAACAGGATATTGTGTGAAAGTTGAAATTTAAATAGTTGTATTTTTGTGAGTGAAACTTGTGCATATAACTTTCGAGCTGGAGATTTGAAGAGGCGTCATATATGAAAAATATATATTCAGAACGTGTGGCTGTCATCGGATTGTGAAATCAACCTTGGAAAAGTGTTTAAAAAATCGCTGTTTCAGTCAGTGACGATTTCAGAAAAAGGTACAAATTATTTACTATGCACTTTTTACCAGGATATGATTCAATTACAATTACGTATTGATATTGATTAAATATAGGTTGTTAAAAGTGGACCACTAAGCGCATATATGTAGATGTAGGATCATCATCGTTATCATTAGCACAAAATAATCTGAGTGTGTACAAAAGCGTGTGAAGTGGTTTAGCAGCAGCAAAGATAGAGTAGCGAGGTGACTGGACTTTTATGATAAAAAATGTGTATTACTACTTCCAAATTTACGTTGGGTGACGTGATCCAATTAAAACAGACGTACGGGGAATTTGCTGTCATATTTTATATCTCTTGAAGATTGCGAGAGTAAAACCTTGAGCGGATTGAAGTCCGGTGTTGACGTGTAGTAGGCACACGTGAGGTATGCAATACACAATGCTCAAACAGGAAGGAGTAACTAAAATTACATGATTGAAATGAGAGGATATCGAAATCATATATTTTACGATCTTTTGTCATTTTTTGCTTATCATTAATCCGACTGTTTCCGATAGCAAATTTAGCTATGTGGAATTTAGTTTGTGTCTGATGTCGCACGAAGAATTAGGGCAGGCGTGAGGAGAAACGTTATGCAATAATTCGCATGCCAAAAAATGGTCTGTATTTTATCTGATCAGATCACATATTTTTTTTGCTGCTCTTCGTACATTTTACAATAGCAAACCACTCTTAAGATTAATATCATGATTCATATGATGATTGATAGTTAATATTTTAGGTTGAACAAAGTAGTACGTATGTATAAAAAGAGAGTGAAATAATGTATCGGAAATCATCATCAGCTTTTCCACGAATTCTCTTTCTCGGTCTTGTGTTATCTCTCTCAGTATATCAGTGTCTACGCTTATCTTGTGTGGCCTGACACAAGATTACGATCCCATTTACATAACAATAAATTGGGCGTATATACATGAAGTGAGCGAGGACATAAGTTTTTGTATATTTTTTTGTGATTTTGATACCTACCCTTGAAGTTAAGTTCATTTCCGATTTCACAGTTGTTAGACATGTAGGGCACACATACATACTATATGTTAAATGGCGATGATAGTTCATTGAAATGATGATTACAAGTGAGTGAATTATCATGAAATATGAAGCTCTTTTTTTATCAGGTCGGGAAAAAGTTTTCTCCAAAATAAATTTTCCATGCACTTGTATTGTCATCCTTTCAGCTGTATTTAATCATTTTTTTAAAAACATGTGAATGTATGTGTGTTTGAACAAGTTGGTTGTGAAAAAAGATGGTGCTGCTGCTTCCTCTAAATTTCATACCTGGATTTTTTCTCTCTTTTTCTTCATGTACAGATAGCTTCCCTGTGTGCAGTAAGTGTGCGTGTAACAGGTTGTGATCAAAACTGTGAGCATTCCTCTTTACTACTTTTTCTACGACGACGACCACGACTACCACCTACAGCCGAAAGAAAGAAGATGGGAAAAGAGCGACTATTAAGGAGAACGTATAAGCAAAAGTGAACTAAAGTGAAATACAGGAACAGAGAGAGAGAGAAGACATATACACACACAAAAAATACGCTAAAGTGTGCTCTTATGTGAAGAAAAAAGTTTTTGTGTCTGCGTGAGCGTAACGTATATACCAACAACATATTCAATTCAGTATATCCTGCTGCATCGCCGTGTGCTGCTGTACTCTTCAGGAAGTGCCATTCCAAGGTCTTTTCGCTGAGAAAAGGAAACATGATGGAATTTGAGGTATTCTCAATTTAATTAAGCAGGAAATCGCTGATCACCATCTAGCCCAATATAGCAGTTTTTGTAGTTTGCTGCTCCTATTCTTTAGTGTGGTTTATTACATGGCGTATAAAATGGGGAAATTAAACACAGCTTTGGCTTTAACTCCTTTTTTTATATATCATTCATTTTGGAGTGATATAAACATAATACCTATTTGTGTATAGAAATATATATAAGTTTAAAACTTTCTTGCTTACTTCAGCGTAATTCCTCTATCTAAAACGTTTCATAGACGCGTGCACATTTTCTCTCGGTGGCCATGTTAAGATGCTTCTTATATATCGCTCTTATATTCGTACGCATAAATGCTTTTTGTATTGACCCTGAACTTGAATTTGCACAAGAACTTCTTTTAGTCATAATACCGTACTCATCTCACACACAAAGAGACGCATTAATATTATATACTTTTTGTTCTGCAACAATAATATTGACATGAAACAACTTCCTTTTCCGTTTTAACGAATAATAAGTGATTGCGCTAACTCAAAAATATTAGGGATTTTATTGGTTTATCCTCTCCCTCAAGTCGTGTGTTGCATACAGCCAAATACATTTGCAGTATTATCATCATCATTAACCATTATCATCAACTTGAACATATCAATCAATACTTGACCGAAGAAGGCACATAAAAAATAAATTGGTATATACCTGTGTGCTTGTGCTATATATAGGATCTCGTATAATTTCAAAGCACACACGTGTGTGTGCAGAAGTTCAACAGGAAAAGAAAGCATTGAAAGGATCTTCATTTTTAAGTCTCCAGTGATAATGAAATGCAGGTCTCTTCCTCGTCGATATATAATTTCTAAAAGGAGCTTCCTTGTGCCACATTACTTTTAGTAGTTAGACGTTAGACTAAGAATAAAATATCCGTCACATCTTATCCTTGTAACGTGTTCCTCCTCTCTTTTTCATACTGCTTTTAGCCTGAGAGAGTGATTTCATGATGATATGGTGTAAACCAGGAAGCATGAACAAGGAAAAAAGACGCGATGGCGATGATGATGATGTTGATGTTGATGACGACTCTTTGGAATGGCATTACAATGCAGATATTTTTACGAGGTGTCTCTTCTATTATGAAAAATTGATGCGCGCTCCATTGTGAAGGAATTGAAATTAACGCAAGTTAATATTGGCAAGGATGACTTTTTTTATAAAAAGAATGCCTGTTGCCGAAAGTTAAAAAAAATATCAAAACTGCATCATATACTATATCGTTTATTTTGTAGCGACAATGGAATGAGCTGGCCCTATTTGTTGTTTATTATAATGGGTGGTTTATACATGCCTGTTTTTATAGACCCGAATATAGAAGCCCATTTTTATTGACACACTTATTTAGTCATTAGTGACCTGCTTAACAGCACACACACAAGCTAATAATGGTATATATGCGTTGTGTTCATCTGCAATGAATTTGTACATGATTGATGATGTTTCCGTCGTCTCTCAAACGCTTATAGATGTAATATGAATTGAAGTGTGTGATGATGGTGTGCCTTCGCGAATCGAAAAAAATAGTAATATACAAATCCATATATTCATGCTCACATATACACAACAGAAGCATGCATGCGAAAATGTGAGAATGGAATGAGCTTTGAAGCGTGAAGAATTTTTTTATAAGGCATCAGGCTACAAAACAGCGTTATCTGGTTGACGCTGGTGCTCGCCTAGCCTCCCTCTGGCTCATCTGCAGAAAAAGAGGAAGACGCTGTTGAGCATAACTAAACGCTCAGCTTCCTTTGCATGCACTTCTGGACGTATGCAGACGTATTTCCTGTTTCATTTTCTTGTGTGTGTGTAAGATGTTAAAAAATATGGTCATCAATGCTCACTTACTTACAAACACAGACAGTATATATGCGTATCTTGTATCGTATTGCATGAATTATGTGAATGAAGCAGAGGTGATTGGTGATGTGGATGTGATGTGTACATTTTAACAGTGACGGCATTATATCAGGAAGGAAGGTGTTGTGTGCTGCTTCCTTTTTTGTGCTCGTTCTCAATCTCCTTTTTGCTCTCTTCCCTATCCGAGATGCTGTAACGGGAGAATGCCCATTGTACCTGTGCGCAACATTCCCTCTGTACAAAGAATCTAATACGTCCTTATGTAATC
>JAQFZW010000804.1:0-41704 GCA_034687055.1 Heteromurus nitidus | reverse complement strand
CAGTTCAATTGAGGGAGTCGTGTTTGAGATAAGCGTTATCAAAGTCGGCTCATCTTATCGCGAAATGCCTTCGTATAATATGGGCAAACATACAACACCTAAATTCTTCGGATAAAGTATATATACTTCATATGCCCTGCCACCACGCGTTGGTATTCCTATTAGCATTAACATTGCCACTTGTCTCAATGGACTTCAAAAGGATGAGCCTGGAAATAAAGAGGACAAGCTCGGAGTGAGCGAGTGATTGAGCGAACAGTGGAGTGGAGTCGATTAAAAGGCTTTTAAGAGCCGCACTATTACACTTTAAAGAGAGTTGTCGACAAGATAAGGATAAAAGTATAAATATTAGAGAGGAGGGAACAAGTGACTGAATGGTAAAATCCTCTCTGAATTTACTCACTCGTTTCCCCTGATAATTTTTTCCCCTACTTCTGTTTCTCTTTTTTCCTCTCACTCACACTAAGGTCCCCTTTCCCCTTCTCACTCTCCTCAGCAGAGAGACGGAGATATATATTTTTGATCATCTATCAAACTATCAATACATAAAAATGTACATGTATACCATATATCCCCTCTGGCTGGCCAGGCCAGCAATCATTCAGAGTTTTGATGGAGGAGTATAGGGAAACCACCTCTCTACTTTCATGTGGGTTCACTTCATTGGATAATACCGATTTTTACATTGGTTTTTCACGAGTACATCTGTGCACTTCTTTTTTCATTGTTCAATGTTCACTCGACACTTTCTGGGATGATCGCTACGATCATCATCATCATCATCATCATCATCATCATGTCATGAATGACTTCATTCATCTGCTCATCAGTTCATCACTTTTACTCACTCCTTCTCTCATTTGGTACAAGCGTACAAGGGCTCGTGTCCTATTGTCGTACATCATTTTCTCCTGGCTACTTGTATTTACGCGAGTAATAATATACTAATACGCTTATTTCTTGCAACATGCTGTATAAAATTCAATTCCACTCTCATTTGAAAGAGGAAAACCCTAGCGTTATACTTCTCTCGAGTGCATATTGAGTGATATATTCACGCTCTTAGGGGAAACTCGAGGACAGGGAAATACTCTATTATAGAACAGATTAGAATGCAAGGAATATGTTGAATTGAGTTGAAACTATGAATAGGTTGAAGGAATGAAATTCATATACCATGCATAAGTTAAGCTATTGTGTATCATATTGATGTCCCGATTTGTGAAACAAATATATGCAGAAATTATGGAGGAAGGACTGTTTTAGATTACAAGTCAAGATATACATTTGTATTAGAGATTACTATCTTGAATAAATAGGGGCAGATAATCACAAGGGTCCCATTGAGCGATGTAAATGAGCTATAATCATGTATATATACTTATTTTCGTTGATGATTTACTTAGATACTGATTTCCCTATGATAAAATGATGAGCTGGATATGTTTGTTTTGTGGATAATTTTAGAGTATAATCTTCAAGAGAAAACCACATATTGCATCTGAAGGAGATAGCATCACAAGACAACGAAAACAAATATTGCACTAACGATAAGTACTATAGTCAGTCCACCGTGTGCTTCCATGAGCTTTCTAACTTGAACTCATTGCAAACCTAACTGTGATTAGAAACGCCAAAAAATGAAAACATTTTATAATCTTATCGTCATGATCGAGCGTGCATTGTTACTCGTCGCAGCGCTTTCGCTTATATCCTTACCGTTTTGCTCAGCGCACACAAATCCGCATCACCCAAGAGGTCCTCGCGTGGCTGTCCACACATCAGGCACGCCAGAAGGACAGTTGAAGGCTGAAGGTGAGCACAGTCACTATGTGCCTCGTCGCCCTATACCTGGAAGTCAAGGAGCTAAGGAGCCAATTCTAACTCATGATAAGCAACTCCTCCATGATAAAGAGTATGTCAAAGATGATATATTATAACGTTGGAGCTTTTGTATAAAAGAGTACTTTTGCCCCTTCACATTTCGCCTGTTGCTTTTGCCTATATGCGACAAGATTTTTTTGAGACGAGATCAGAAGGAGACGAGATAACGAGTAGAACTGAAAAAATATAATTTGATTTGCTCTCTCTATCTTGCAGACATCTTAGAGAGGATCTTGGAGATTGGGTGTTTGCAGATGGGAAAGAATTAACCCCAGAGGAGATGGAATTTCATTACTTTAAGTAAGTGTGTGTACAAAAACCAAACCACCGTGTGCACCAACTTTACAAGCAAAAAAGTTTAATGATGAATGAGTACATGCATATAAAGTTTGTCTCATTCACATTCACGAGCACAGTGGAAATATATATAGGGTTTTCTGTAAAAAAATGGGGGGAGAACGCTTGGGCGAGTTAACTGCATTAAAAATCAAATTATTTACATGAATAACATTGTAAATAGGATCTTCTCTCTTTTTCCCCGTTTTTTCTTTTCCTCGCCTCCTCCACACGCTTCTATATCGCTGAAGGATGCACGACTTTGATAATAATAGCATGTTGGATGGGTTGGAAATACTTCAAGCTATTTCTCACATTCTTCCCATGACGGAAGTGGATGAGTCGCTGGATCTAACGGAGAAAAATGAGGATTCTAATACGGGAAATAAAATGTCATTATCCTCCTCTGGAGGAATTCCACTGGAAAATCAAAAAAGTCTTTTGGAGTCTCAGATTAAAAGAGCCGAGTTGATTAAACAACGGCAAGAAGACTTTGATTACTACATTGGTAAGGGAGTATTTTGTTTCAAAGTTGTATTATGATATATAAAATATTTCCTATATGTATACGAAAGTACAACAACGAGTTTGCAGAAACTTTCTTTTTTTAAAACTGTAATGGAATTATTGGCTTTTCGAACATCAGTACATTCTATGTTGCACATTTCTACATCAAACATGCACAACGAAATATTTTATTACTTATATATATGTATGTCCTTTCCTTCATATAATAAGGTGTTGACTTTTCCAGATCTCATTGACAAGGTTCTTCAAGAAGATGACTTGAACAAAGATGGCTATCTCAGTTACTTTGAGTATGCAGCAGGCCGGAGACGAGACGAGAAAGAGGAGAAAGCCAAAGCCCAAGCAGCTCTTCATTCACACACGAAAATATCCAGTTAAAGAATAAATGAGTTCTACGTTAATCCATTGCGGTCTATTGTCTATTACATATATTATCATTATACCAATGAAGCTGAGATAAACCGGTCGACAGTTTATGATGTTTTGTTAACACTGAAAAGTTTAAAGATTTGTTTTTGATTGCATATATTCATTTTTCTGATACTACTTTTGTTCCAATCTTCGTTCTTGATCAGTAAATCCGATAATGTTATTCTAATAATTAAAAAGCTGGTGAAAGCATGAGTGAAAGTGTGCTAATTGTAAGTGGTGCTAAGCGAAAGATGCATGATACAGAGTTTTATCTGAATGCCAGCAATCATCTACCGTAGATATAGCAGTGCACACGAATAACATGAGCTGTCTGTGTGCCCTTATATATGCATCCCCTCCACAAATTGTACGTTTGCACATCCGTGGTTACATTTTGTAAAAAAAATATTTTTTGCGCAGCGAAAATCCGAAACGAAACTCTCTCCAGGCGCGGCCAAATCCACGCCTTCTTTCCCAGTATTTTCTTCGACTTGGACGCGCCAACTGTGTCCGATTCCTGATGACGTCGTTTCATGTGTCACATTCAATGATGCATCGTTCACTAATCGCAATCATTCCACTAAGTCTCTTAGCCAGTTTCCTAATTCAGGTAAGCTGCGCTGCGAACACTGACACATGCGAAAAGGACAAGAATGGTACGGAAAGAAAGCACAGCTACGCCATGTTTGGTGAGTGCAAAAGTCGTGTTGAAAAGCTCGTTTTCACCTTCCAGCCTAGCCCGATCAACCCGGAGAATATTTGCATTGGATTTTTGGATGAAGATTTTGCGGCTGACATTCACGAATGCATACCTTCAGGAGAGTAAGCGCTCAAAATGAAAGATTTTTTAAAAGGAAATGAGTTCAAAATATATAATCTTACTTCACCAATTCCCCATCCACAGTTTAAAGACATTCATTCAAGGAGGCATAGCATTTTTCATCTTTGTCGTAATCATGGACGTTATCGGCGTGCTAGCCATTTTATTCTACCTGCTGAAATGTGACGAGATTTTACATTGTGCGTGTCCTCCAAAATGTATCAAAAAGAAGCCACCAGCAGCTGGCACTGCCTCAAAGCCCGCTATTGCACCGACGCCGAGTAGCGCACCCCCACCACCTGCGGCTGCAGCAACGGTGGAACCTGCTCCAGCTCCCCCACCAGTTGCAGCAGAAGAACCCGCAGCACCAGCCGCACCTGCTGCTAGTTAAACTGAATTGGCCCTTCTTAGCTATTCGCGATTTCATGCATTAATAATTTACACACGTAATAATGTGGGTTTGTTAGAAAAAATTTGCTGGCTTTCATTAATTAGTATTTTAATATACAATAATTGTTGTACAACATGACCATTCTAAAACGAAGAATAAAGTAAGGACAATGACAACGTAAAGAGAATGCCAAATAAGTCATATTTTACACGTATGCGTGCCATAATTAGTAATACATTTTAGTGGTATTAGTCAACACCCAGCAGCAAGATATCAAGGACTGGTGACCCGGACCCGACCGACCCTAAGCTGGAGCAACCGTGTTCTGCCTGTGTGGAATGTGATCCGCTAACGGCATGTTGGGAGGTTTGCCACCACAAAGACAGCAGCAACACATGTAATACGTGAATGTGCAGCACAGATAGCAAGTGACGCAGATGCATAGACACAATGCTAACGGTACCCCGATAACAATGACCCAAAATCTGTATTAGAAATGGTGAGGATGAGTCGGTCAACCTAAATGCGAGGGTTTGATTATGAGCTTAGGAATTTAGAATCGCGCTTACGCAGGATAGTTCGAAAGCTTCACGCAAAATCGCACAACAGGATCATCCTCAGGATGGGGAAATGACGGGAACTTCACGCATATCTCGAGCTTTTCCATAGAGAACTTCTCAATTTCTACACCCTGGATCCATTTCTCGCACAAGCCGGTCACCTTTTCCTTGTTAGACACGTCGTGACAATATTCATCGTATTCAGAATCCGTGTTCTTGATTTCCTTCGAGTTCACGTCGACTATAGCAAAAGTTAGGAGCATGATGGAAACGGGAAGCAGAGGTTTCATGTACAATGCGGTCATCAACTTCATCCTGAATATTTTCCACAGCTTTTAGATGCAATGTCCTTGAGCAATAATGAATTCATGTTGTCTAATTTTAAACATACCCAACAACGCACTTATATCAATGAATATTTTGATCTATGATTTTGATGCCAAGAATTTTACACAAAACACAAATACGCTTGTGATTTCTGTCAAGCTTACTATTTCTTGGATTTTGCCAGTAGCGACGATTGAAAGGTAGACACCAAACAGGCGCAAATAAGTGCGACATGCTAGTTCCATGTTCATTTTCTCCTGTCTGGCTGCACATGATTGTACCAAGATGCCATCATTGCCATCCGTTAAAGGAATGCGATCAATGATTTGATGGAACCAAAAAACTTTATGAAAATACAGCGACAATTAAAGATACAACACAACACCCTTCAAATATAAATAATTTTACGAGTCTAATAAATTTCGTATTTATCGAATTTAATAACAAAAACAAGGCACGCAAGTTCTAATATTACGAAAATTGCTTATTCAGGACAGGTGAAGTGCAAAGTTAATCTTAGATACATAGTAAATAGTATCTTGCAGGAAACCCCCGAAGTGCAAATTAAACTTGGGTAGCTAACCTGTAAGAGACGTAACTTTAAACAGGTACTTGTACAAAGAGAGACTTGTGCAACATTTAATCACTAATCACTGTCATCGTCTAGGTCGAATACCATAGCTTGGCTCCCTTTCCTCGGTGATCGACGTATATTTAAAGTTGTCTGTTAAAATAAATCCAATTCGTCTAATTAGTTAAGCATTCACCATATCAATTTGCATATTTCCCAGTTCAAACTATTAATACATAATATTTGTATGACTTTTCTCTACATATTGCCTCGGGGGAATCCCGGTGCACATATCTTAAATTCTTCAGTAAAAGGTTGGCGTTGGCGCAGTGCAAACTATAATCTTATAAATTGAGCTGCCCAAATAACTTTTGAATAGTTAATGCATTAGTAACTACTGACGTTTACACTGTGACCCCAAAGCAATAATTAAGAGCTTTACAAGCCTACCAATTTCAGTACCTGTATCAGTCCTTTATCATTTTTGGATTTACTACCGCGAGACCCGCTATTTGCGCCTCGACCACCTCTTGCCCTTGAGGTAGTTGGTGGTGGTGAAGCCGATTCATCCGCTCTTGCTTTTCCTCTCCCTCTACCACGCCCACCCCTCGCAGTACTTCCCCGACCTCTGGTTGTAGATCCTCGACTTCCTCTGCCTCCCCTTGAACGTGAACTGGTGGTGGACGCATTATCGTCATCATCATCGTCTAATATTTCAACCGGAGATTCGTCATCGTTGACGTCTCCGTTCTCTTCATCACTTTCGCCGATACTACCATTTGATGCCTTCTGTTTCTTCTCGTTTGGAATCTTCGGCTTCCTTTTGCTCAGCAATTCATTTAGCTATAATAAAATATACTAGCATATAAGAACTGAGCTGGTGTGGTGCTCATAATATTGATACAGTTTTCACTGCACCTGTATTAGGATTAAGAACACTTTTACAACTTACTTCCTGGTCTGTTTGACCTGCCCGTTTGTTACGAAATTCTTCAAGATGATCTTCCGCTGTGTCTTCGGTAACCCTTTGTTTGACTAGGTACTCAATTACCTTGTCCATTTGAGACTCAATGACAACCGAAATAGCCTGCACGTCATTTTTCTCAACGGCAGATTTTACAGCTTCCGACAACCCCTTTTCTGACAGCACTTCCAGTAAAGCGCTCTTTTCACCACGTTCTCGTGCTTTGTTGAAATAAGTTTCAACAATGGATTCAACGTGGCTATCTAGGTCGTCATCCTGTTAATTAAAATCATCATAATTATAAACTTTAGTTAGGAATTCAAGATTTGAGCCGGAAAGTTCAAAAGCAACTTTACTAGCTTACGTCTTGATCCATCATCAACTGGCCAATTTCATCGGCATCAATTTCGCCAAAGCCACCCTCGCGTTTTCCAATCAGTTTTTTGAACAGGATAATATCATCGTTAGCGACCTTATCCGCATACTTTTGACTGAACCTAAAATCATTTTGAGCATTTGTTGTTATTGAAAACTAAGATTTCAAAACATATATTTCCAAATCGGGTAAACCATCAAGGATATCGTATACCTTATTGGGTTAAATGTATCTTCAACGTCATCATGAAAGACTCTAACCCTAACCAGAGGTTGTACAGGCTGTTTTTCGTGTCCAGTTAGCTTATCTTCAGCATCTTTAATTAGCGATTCCACCACTCCATCAACGTACTTCTCCAAGTACTTCCCCTTGTCCTTTGTATTCTTCGGTGATGACTCTAGAACTTCCTTCACCAACACATCTTTCATCACGAGTGGGCGGACCGTTTGAAGTTTAATAGGTTCAATCCGAAATCTGCGACGATTGACCTTCAAAATTGCAACTTGTTTCTCGACACCCTCCCCTTGACTCAGTGATGTAGCTACCGAACTTCCTGGTTGAGTGATATAAGTTTTAACCAGACCTTCAGCCAACTCCTGCTTGATTCTGCATTCGTGTTCATGGCCCCATAGAACCAAATCCATGAAGCCTGGAATGAAATTTTCTGGAATGTAATTTTTTGGTCCATGCTTTACACGATTTTGATGGAGAACAAAAAGGTTGAACCACACGTCCTGATCTTCTGATGGACCAATGTATGTGACCTGTGAGTGGTCAAAGTAAAGTAGATGTGTTAATACGCCCACTTAGAAATTTTACCTCTCTGTTATTTGAAACTTGAACTACGTACCTTATTGTCATATATAAGACGATGCAAACGATCATCTTTTAAGTGTCCTAGTCCGTATAGTGCTAACTTTGTATCACCTTTCGTAAATAGCACAGGAGAAACAGAAACTTTATTCAAGCTATCCCACTGTCCAAAGTGGTTCAAAAGTTTAGCAGCTGCCAAATGATCCACTGCACTAGTTTTGGTGTTACCTGTGCCAAATAATCAACGTATAAAATATTCTCCACCCATACTAAATATCAGCATTTACAGCCAATGTCAATTGACCGTGTCAATTAAATTTTATACCAACCATACCAATTGGATCATCATGATTTCCATGAATAGTGAAGACAGGCAAGCCTATGTTGATATTGGCGTTATAGTAGTTCACTTCAGGTTCATCCTGATTAGGGAAGTCGCGTTTTGGATCTCCGACGTATTGGAATGCGACAGGTCTAGAAACAAAACCATAAACATTAAACGAATGAAAATTTCTTAGGCAAGCCAACAAGTAACTAGCGAATGCATTTTTTAAATTTTTTCAACAGAAGATACCTGTCGCCCAAGCAGTACTTCCTCAACAGCTCAGTAGTTTTCTGGAGAACATTTGGCCTTGGCTTGTTTTCATGGAACAAATCTCCTCCAAGAAGCACGAAATCCACCTCATTAGAAACTCCTAGTTGCAGAATTTCCTCGAACGTGTTGAAACTATCATTTTCTGACATTCAAAATTATTAAAACGATTATTAATTGCATGTTTCTCTCGATGCATTGGCGATTGGGAACGGGTGGAGATTGCATAGTTGGCAGTGCAGTCACTGCAACTACTAATCAAATTTGAAAATGTATAAGAAATTAAGAAGTTCGATAATCGTTTGACCTACCTCTCGCAGTGTTATTATCACAGTAGCCAAGATGGATATCGGTAGCAATCAGAATTTTAAAGGTGTGCTCATCCGCAACCTCTCCCGTTGCTGGAATAATTTCACCAGTCTCAACCGGCAGCTCCAGCTCATCAAAACTCGAATCCATTTTTTCAATCCACGATCAAGATCCAATTTTCTTGGAAATAATTGTTATCCCACACCACACAGAAAACAAATAACAACTGGCAATAATTTATTTATTTAGGAATTGAGTTGTCTTCCAAGACTTCTTGAAACAAACAAACAAAACTTTTATGAAGAAAATCTCGATCTTCATTGACTTTGACACAGTTGACACCGTTGCCCGTGCTTTGTTGAGAATGGATTTGGATCAAAAAGTTGAGGTGAGATGAGAAGCATGCAAAAGCCACCTACGAAAAACGTAAACACTTCATCACAAAAGTACGTAGAGAGGCACTAGGAAAGGATATGATGGGGCAATGGGAAACTTGTGAGAGGCATAAATTGGGAAACGTTTGTAAATTGTTGCGAGATGTGCACAGTGCACCCACGCTTGTTCGAGTTCGCGAATTCATGATAAGTTTATGACTTTAATTAATTAATGATAGAATAAATATATTTACCCAATTTTTTAGACATATAAACTTGTTTCGCTTTAATTTAGAAAATAAATACACTTGCCCACGTAATACAGTATAGTGCATATTACATTATGACAACGATTGCCTTATTAATTACACATGGCCAAAATGTTATAATTAAAACTGTCCGTATTTAAAAGTGAGTGCAAAAACATTTATAAGAAAATTCGAAAAAAACGGTTGTGGTAGGTATATGTATTTATGTATATATCATTAATATCGGAGGTAACATTCCTTTCTTCACTTGTGATCACGATTCACGAGTAAAATCTGCATCTACATGTAACAAATTAATAAAATCTAATTTTTTCACCATAAATACATATATAACATAATTAAACTTAAACCATGTACAAAAAGTTCACAACAATCAACAATATAATAACAGTCCACTTTGAACATTTAGATAAGCTGCTGCAATATAGATAGACTCGCAGCTATTTCAACGAGGTAAAAATTTGGCGTGTGCCACTCTAGAGCTGCCGTTTAAAGTTATAAAATAAGTTGCAATAATAAGTCTTTATAGAGTTAAAACAAGAATAATGTAAGTAAGTACGTCGGCAATTCATGGCTTATACCATTCATCATTATCTCTTTTCCGCAGTTTGGCTTAATACTTATATGTGTGCATATACTGAGGCATTATATTTTATAGTAAGCTGATACACATGGACACATTACGAAATGACAGGTTTCTTTAAAAAGGTATCATATAAACTTACTCCAATTTCAGTACTTTCGTCAATTTTTGTATATTTTGTACATATATATATAACAACAATGATTAAAACGTTTCTCTGGAAGGCGCACACTCTGGAAGGCACGGTTATTAGCTGACCCAATATGGCTTGGAATCACCGACTTTTAAAATGCTTTTTTAAATATGGGAATTTCTCCCAACATCCTTTACATTAAATATACAACTAGATTCACAGTTTATATGTACACATGTTAAATAGGTGAATGAATGCAAGTTGGCAAAAAATTTGGCAGTCTTTAAAATTGAAGTGTAAACAGTATGCAAAAAGTTTACATAGTATAAGTACAATTTTCACTTCATCTCATGTCCACAAAACTTTCGCTTCCAAATCATGAAAGTTTTACGACTCCACACCCAGACGACCAGGGCCGACCCAAACGCCAGATTAGAAATATACCTGGAAAAACAAGAAAGTTTTGTGAGGTAAGGATTTTTTTGCAAAAACAAAAAAAAAATTAGCACACAATGTGTCTGTCAACTGGGCTTCCCCAAGTTTGTGTTACCTGACGAGCAAGGCGACGAAGAGCATTTGGTTGCTCTTCCTCTGATTATGAGATCCAATGATTGAAGTAACAACTCCTGAGGGTGAGAGTGGTGTGGAAATAAAATATAGAGAGCCGACGAAAACTGCAGCTGGGACAATGTAGAGCACGGAAAATACTCCAATTCGAGCCTAGGAAGAAAAATAAATATAACACATTAGCCAAAAAGCAATTAACACGTTATTGAAGCCATTAAACCTCTAACAAAAATAAATCGAAAACTATTTAGAAGCAAATTTGGGGCAGAGGAAGACTAGAGTGAAAGCATGTAGCATACCATGAGTAACTCAAGACGTGCAGCCCCAGCACGCACAACAGCGTTGTTAAGATCTTGCTGCTGGTCCCACAGTAGTGACCTCTGGCCACCTGTAGAAATCTTGTCAGCAGCAGATGTAACCGTGGAAGATCGCTTAATCTCTTGACGAATGCGGAAGAGAGCAAGGAAGCCGAGGCAGAAGAATAGTGTTCCGATTATGCCCAGAATTATGAGAGGTATCATCCTAAAAAATAAATAAATTACATTAAATGATCACCATCCACTCAGTAAAAAAAGTAAGTTTAAGTGAATGTGACAAATATTTTACATGAAATATTGAAGCTGGGACGATCTCTGAATTCCCAAGGAACAAGGTCCAGCCAATGGATCCCCTTCAACATACCCCAAAGCTACGGTAGCCATCGTTAGAAAAGCAGAGACTCCCCATGCAGTCAAATGAAAGTACAAGGAGTACGTGGCAATTGCTTCGCCGCCCCACTTTAATCCTGCAGACAGATACCATGTCAAGGACAGCAGGACCCACCTGTAGTAAAACCAACAAAGTTTAATATTTCAACATGAACACACATACGGGATTTCCCAGGATAGGAAACATACAACGGAGAAGTCAGTTAGCTTCCGCAGTTATATAACGTTAGGCATAATATATAACGTATGAATGACTCACCAAATATGAGAGGCAAATGTGAAGAAATATGTGAACATGAAGAGAAGGGTGCAAGGCGCAGACTCCAGCCCATACACGATAAATCTATCATCGCAGCTAATATCGGTGCCCCAAATTGCCTTTAGAAAAATAAACGGATAGCAAAAAAACGCATTAAATTCCGGTCTGTACATTTTATCGGTTCCGCAGTCAACATAACCATATTTGTCTATGGGAAAGTATATTTGTTTGTCTTTCTCGACAAGCATGATTAATATACTGCAAATTTTTTCTCTTACCCCAATTAAGTAGCATATGGCAAGAGCCGCATAGCAGACTGCCAAGTGAACAATTGCTCTTTCAGGGTAGAGAAATCGAGTCGAGTCCAAGACGGCTGTCATAATTGTGAAGAGAGAAGAAATGAGCGTGGTCGCAGCAAAAATTCCAATCACGACAGCAGCCACGTATTTCTGTTGCTCTGTGAAGATGGTACATGGTGGACCACAGCCCTTTAGCTGGTTTCCTATCGAATGCTCTGCGGCAATCCAATCTAACGGACATGTCGGTTCCGGTGGCACTTCTGAAATGATAAGAAGGAATACCAAATTGTTGATTACTTAATCACACCCCCCATAAAATCATATACGCAGCAAATGATATTTCATTCAACCCAAATTCCATACCAGGATTCCTCGTCGGAGTATATCCCATTCCAGTCCCAGCCGTAAAGGTATACCCAGTTGTCGACATATTCCAGCCAGGAACATTTGGAAAGGTGTTATTCTTCCCTGGTACACACATGTCCGAATCTGCTGGATACCGGGAGCAGTCCAAATTTTCCGGCCAAGAAAATCCAAACTTTTGCATGAGATGTTCGCAGCCTGTTCGAGCTGTTTCACATAAACTCCGACATGGCTGCAACGCCTGCAAAATTATAGCAGAAATGCATGGCGTCATTTATCAGCGTAAATAATTACATGCTTTGCACAAATAACTATGCTGAGCCTGGCAAAAAAAACCCACATAAGTATCAATCTGTATTCGGGCTTTGCTCTCTTTTCTTCGCAGTGTCATTTCCATTTCTTACGTTATGCTCACGTACTTCTCTAATACCTACCTGCCAGCCTACCCAAGACATCCACACACAAAATCATTAATCTTTGTTGTTGCTAATGCAAATGATGACAAAGATCAACCTCCTCTTTCTCCTCCGCAGAGGAGCTACTTTTTCCCCATCTGTGCAATTTAACCACAATTGATTTTTTTGTGTGGAATTGTGAATTGAATATGATGATGCTACTACTCTACTCTTAAGGAAGCCATTGTTACTTAATGGGGTGGCGAGCTTGTAAAAGTACTGATTAAGTTATGACATGACAGCGTGTGAAGACAGGAAAATGCGAGTGATACCATTCTCCAATGCTCCCGTATGCATGTGTGCAAGTGAAAAGTGAAGAGGTGAACGATAAGAATTCCCTTCTGCTTGTATACAACTTGGTATAGGCGGTTGATTACTATTTGATTGCTGCTCGTATCAAATTGTATGCTCGAATCGTATCAAACCAGTTTTAACCTTCCTACACAGTAATCAAAATCCAAATCGAGAAAGAAAAAAACTATTGTAGAATTGATGATGATAAGAGCAATGTTTTAGGTATGCAAAAGGAAAAGAAAATTGTGACGTACATAATGTCTGAGTGAGTCTTGACGAGTGACAGAATTCGAGAGTGCATCTTTGAATAGAAGGGAAATCACGTTACATTTTACGTTACCTCCTACACTTGTTTGCGAACTGCTACTGTACAATTTCGATCTTTGTATAAAAAAGGCGTAATCAATATAGGAGGAATGATAAAAAATTAATGTGAGATACTTATATGCGGATTTAATCTTCGTTAAAGTATATCATACGACCGTTCTAGTAATTTGTTCAGGTCAGAAATTATAAAATATAGGATAATATTTAACGGGATATTTAATACAATTTATTTTATATAATACTTTAATAATCATCCCACATCTTCATCAAGAAGCTAATGATAGAAAGTATATTATAGACTAATCTTGCTGGCGACCGACGAAAGTTCAGAAAAAATTAATTGCTGAAGACAATCGGGACTTCCGCTCGTTTTCCTTTTTCAAACTTTACCTTCTTCGTCAGACTCAGACTAGCGTAAACCCAAACCAAACCAAGTCACCTTTAAAAGTGAGAAGCAATTTGAAGAACAGTTTCATCCCGTGAGAAATGTAACCATATAACTGCACTACATCTGAAGTTCTCATTAAAAATTTACTCAATCCCGTTGAATAAAAATAGTGAACTGACAAAAAACATATAGTTTCCATTTTTCCAATCCGAAACCCCAGGACATGCATTTTACTATTGTGCTACAAGGTTGACATGCTGAGATGACTTTGCTTCGCGTTTTGTTCTCTGTAATTAACTTCACTCCAGGATCCTTGCAAATGTTTTGTCGTCAGTAATTGGCTTTATGCGTTGTTTTTATTGCCTTTCATTTTTCAAGTTTTATTTATAATATCTGAGATTTATATTGTTTGGTAAAAATGCTTCTTGATTTTTGCAGGATGTGTTTGATGCGATTCCTCATGACAGTATATATACTTTCACACTCTTTTCTCAACTGAATCAATACCATTCTCATCAAAAAGGGGAATATGAGATAGCTTGGAGATAGTTGATTTGAGCTGTATTTCAAAGCATGAAAAATAAGAACGGTGATATCGGTAGGTTTTTTTCCAACTTTTATGCCTTCATATTCGTATGTAGGGTCGTGTGTAATCGTTTTCCTCAAACAGTTTTCACACATGTTTGCGGTGGTGGCAAACTTGTTAACCCGGCTAACCTGGCACCAGGGTAAGGTACACGCAGTTTTTATTACCTACCATAAGACTACGGATAGAGACATGGTCGATTGGAAATACAGGTTCTTTGCCGAAATTGACAAGCATGCTGTGCTGAGAGCAAGTTGTTCCACTAACAATGCCACGACATGATGATTTACCCCATCACTAGATTTTTTTTTGTAAAAATTCATATAATATTTTTCTTCAAAATATCAATAACGAGCTTATGGTAATAATGTGGAGACCCAGGAGGAAAAATCAATGTACACATTTTGTAAGAAGAAAGAAAGAAACGTTTGACGTGACTTACGATGTGAAGTGGGTTGCACCACGGGGCATACACAGAGCACAAGAAAATCTCCAGTGCTGGGCTGCATTTAAGCTGAAAAAATTAATAATTTTGAATTGCACATCATCATTTTCATAAGCCATTTATACCATAATAAGTAATCTTCGACATTTTTGCGTAAGCGGTCAATATAATAAGGCAAAAAGTAGATGAGGATAATTTCACCAGTTTTTCGTATAAAGTAGCCATAACCATTTAATGGGCTAATAGGCATAACGTGTATAATCATTTGGAAAATCTTCTTTGGTGGTTTCTTCGTGCTCGTTTGTCATGCAACTTACAGAACACAAAAAATGATAAAGCCTGTGTGAACTCATTCTGAGAGAAAAAAGTGCACACTTGTATGTGCTGTCAGTAAATTTTTAGTGAGATAATTTTTATTGCCGTATTTCCGCATATAATGCTTTAATACAGAATCCATAGATTAGGGCAATAACACTCTTTTTGGCTTCAATTTCTTCCAAGAGAGAAAGTTCTTGGAATTTGACGCAATAATGATCTGAGTTTCTTTTTCAGAGAATACGGCAGGAGCTCCCTGCTTTATCATTTTTTACATCCGAAAAAAGTCACCAATTAGCATAAAAAGAGAGAAATGAAATTTCTGGATATAAAATCTGAACTTGTAGAAACAGAAACAAGATATGTTTTTATGGAGCACATATTTTATAGAAGTAATGTGAATACTATTACTTATCATGACAGCAAAGCAAACAAGAACAAGAAGTTTTTATTTTTCCTGATTCCACTTTGGTTTTGAAGGAAATTCTTTTGAGTAATATTTACCTTAACTAAAGCGTAGTAAGTATGAACATCATATCCAGCCTCCTCCTGGGTGGTATGTCCCAACAGATTAGGTAAAAAGGTATCATTATATGGCATATCTTTGCAGAGCGGAATGGTGATTGGTTCACAATGTCCATGCGTTTTAGAGCTGGCAGCGTGAGGATCATGTTGAGCAAAGTCAATGTCTGACGCTTGCCCTGTCACCGGCGATGAGATCGCTGAGGCTAGCGAAACTCCTCCGTGTGACACGTGCACAATGATCATCACCACCCAGAACAGCCATGTCCAAATACGGCACATATTTCGTCTTGTCATTGTTTCTGACTTCATATTGCACACACACGACAAAGATGACACAGGCACATATACATACACTGTATTTTTTTATAAAATTACAAAGACACTTCTTCGCATTCCCATCTTCTATTGCAGCTTTTTTTTATGCGGAGGAAGACTGAAAATTTATTCAGATTCGGCTCCTTTTTCGTTTGGCACAGCAGGCAGGAAAATTTATTTTCGAGGTTTGGTACGAAAAACACGGTACATCTGTCCGTAATTGTCTAAAAAGGCACTTTTTCAGGAATCCAATGAGGCGTGTATATCAAGTTTCAGATTAAAATCACCATTTTTCTCTTTCCAAAACTGTTGACAACATTAGCATATACATAAAAATGCGCTATAATATATGCTTATAGGCATGTAGCACATTTGAAGCTTTAGCTGAATCAAGACAGCTAACGAAGTCGCACCTAATTGATGGAAGAGATTAACCATTAACTCACTCTAGAACACAGTATGAGCATATACGCATAAGATTATTGTCACATTCGTAGAGCTGTGTTTAAAAAATGTAAAAAACCAGCACACTGCTTAAGCATTTTTATATATTATGTCAGGTCTGGACGGAAGAGCACAGTTGACCACTTGTGGATGTATTACGGTGGTGGTGTGTCATTCATTTACAATTCATTACTTCTCATTACACATGCTTTTTAGGAGTTTAAAGCCTTGTTAGTAAACCTGTTCAGTGTTCCGTTAAGAATATCAAAGTGGACACTTGAGTGGCGAGGCACTTAATATGAGGATCACAAAATTAGCTGCTGTGGGAGTGTGCACACTTCATTAAGTGAGCTCAGTCTTCCATTGTTAAAGGATGCTCTAGTATTTTATACCACAACTCGTAATAATAACTGTTCTTCTAGCTGATGATTTTATTCATACTCAACGAATATCAAGTCCATGTGTATATAATTTGATTTGGCTTTCTGTCCTTTTTCTCTCCTCCGAAACATTTTATCTCCTCCGCCACATCAGTTGCAATGTAACTGTTAAGACGAGTTTCGCTTCATCTTCGTTTAGTGAGGAACGTTGTCCATATGTTTGCGCGGCGGCTTGGTCGCAATGCCGCAGAAGAAGGACAGTTTATCTCTGAAAACAATCAATGAAAGTCAAAGTTAAAAATCTTTCGTCACTCACCACGCTTGTCTTTTGAACTCGCAATAACATTTTACAGCAATAATGCTTTTTTAAAATTCATCTCCGACCATCTCAAGGTGAAGGAAATGGATGACTTTTAAAATGAGTAAATACGTTGCGCATTTGATTTTCGATAGACAAACAATCTGCCTTGAACTGAAATAATTCCATTGTCAAAAACTGAAACATTATGATAAGTCAGCGAATGAATGATTTAACGCCTTCCATATCTGATGCATCCTTCCAAATCTCCGTTGAGCATTTTGCATTCCGATCGGATGTGGAGCCACGAAAAAATAAAATTTCACTAACACTAAACACTAAAAAGCATTAAAGAATTCATCCGCGAAGTACATCTGATGTTCTTTTTTGTGTGTGTGCTCAGTTCACTTCACTCCGAACAATGATTCAATTTATTAATACTGTCCAACATAACAATGAAGAGGTGTCTTTACATCCATCCCATAAACATTTTATGTTCACTCATGCCACACTGCCTGCACTTAAACTTTTTTTATCATATGAGATCGGAATTTCAGCAAAAAGTTTTGAGAACTGCAAGTTTTTCTACTTCGTTTTAACGGAAAATTTGCATTCGTTTAATTGAATGAATGTAAACAGTAATGGAATTTCGTTCTCATTCAGCCACATTTCTGTAGTTTGTACTTGTAGTTTAAATTAAAACAAATTTTTGTTAATCATGCAACTCCATCTCTCCTCACACTTACATTTACATATACGCAACGAGATTCCAAAAGTGGGGAAAATGGGAAAGTTTGAGTCTTGAGACAACACTTGATACTTGAGAAGGTAAGTGATATAAGGAACATGTCGAATTGTCGAGATCGAGTGCGGTAGGATGAAAAGTTCATGAAAACACATTCAGCACAAATTATGCATCCTTGATGAAGATCAAGTTGACATTCATCAATGTATGCATTATGCATAGTCACATAAAATGTGCATAGGTACGTATTTAACGTTTTCTTCAAGTACTTGCAAAGAAATCTGCGTACATGTGTGAATCGAACTTATGCATACTCCTGTGCAAGAACATTTTAACCAGCTTCTCATTCTCGTTACCCTGAAGCGTTTTAGCTTGTAAAAGTAAGTTGCAGTTAGGCACGCTCCTAAAGAAACCCTTCTGGGCTGAAGAGGATATATATACTTTTTTATGTTCTTAACAAAGGTAAAGCTAGCAGTAGTCAACTCGCATGATTATATTCATGCAGTATCCGTTACTTCTGTCATTTGCTCAAAAGAAGCTTTTTTCGGACCTCCTCTGCTTCGCATTCACATCACACCTTTTGTTACATCAACAAATGTCGAGAATTGTGAAATGTTTAATAGTTTAGAGACCGAAATGGAGGACGGGTACTACAGACTACTCCTACTGAATAGAAACTCATTTGGTGTACATAATTTTCAGTTTCAAAGTATAATACGATTTTTGCTGGTTAAAACCACGACTAAGATTGCGAAAACTTTTGCCTCAGCTCAAACTGCAAATGCCAGGGAATATCTCATGTGTCTGCAACCGTAGCAAATTGCACTATGTTTGATGATACAATTCGAAGTAAGATAATAATATATGCTTTTAGTGTACTGCAGGCAGGTAAAATTGAACAAGTTTTCGGGACTATACAGTAATAAATTGGACAGCAATTTGTAAGATGTAAGACTTAAGACCGATAACAGTTTAAGAATTTCAAATACTAACCACTTACAATGACATTTATACTCACGGAATGTGCATATGAGCTTATGAGATTACTTTATTGAAAATCCTCATATTTTTTACCTGTCCATCCTTTTTACAACATTTATCGTACTTTGTCGTGTGTTGATAATGCACCAGTGCTCGGCTCACCTCCAACTCCACCAACCTTTGTGTTCACACAATGGAAAATGGAAGCAACTTTTCAACATTTCAGCCAGTGGAAAATACAAGGAAAAGGCATCTTTATGAGATGTCGCCGACACTTCCATACAAAACAATAGTGTGCGTTTTCTCTCTTCGAGAGAAGGCATGAGCTAAACTCACGCATAAAAACTTTGTACAAGAAAAAGTCACAATAAATTATTCACGGTACTAGCATTTCATGATGATGGCCAAATTCTTCACTTGATCGTCAACAAGTGTTTAAGTACTTTCAAGTAATCTGCTCAGAAGAGTTATCATTAACCAATCCCAGAAACCTTTCAACTCCATTAAACAGAGAGAGAATGTTAAAGAGTCGTGCAAACACATTCTTAAGTTTCAACCACACAATCGATGGATTGATGGATTTGGATGTTTCAAGAGCAGAAAAAAACATTTCTTTTGCTGATCCTTCAAAAAAACTACGTGACTCGAGATTTTTCATGAGATCATGCATCCCCTTTTCTCCGACAGATTGACGAATGAGCTTCTCGATGAAGATTAGAAATGATTTCGATGCAGGCAGATGAGCAATGCAATATGCAATGAAGTGAAAGACGAGTAGGGGAAAAACTTCATGGAATTGGTCTAATGGATTCTGCAACCCTCAATTACAAGGTATGTACATATATTTATGCTTAAACTGGGTATACATGATGGACGAAAAGGAAAATCGTGAAAACGAAACGATAGTATACGATCAGGATCAGACAGAGTTGATGTACCTTGAATTTCGAGCACGCGAGAACAGTTTTAGGGAGAAAATCGAGAAACGGTTAGGTACAACGAGAGGATTGGCATAAATCCATATAGACACCTGTTGATCATGCATATAGCACATCGCATGTATTGGAACATGCTTGTTACATGTAATCCCTTCTGATACAGGCACATCAACGTATATCGTCAGTAGCCCGAAACTTGTAGATTGCATTGTGGATTTTGGGCTGATAATAAGTTAAATGAATTGTAACCTCCAACGTCCAAGTTCCATGATCATTTGATCACATTCCATTTCAAAAGGAAAGATTCCGTAGGACAAAGTTCGTAATAGCCAATGTAAACAATTCACTCTGTGAATGATAAATTGCTTTTTTTCTGAAGAACATCAACCTGACTAATGAGTTCAAGAAAGACAAATGAGAAAAGTCCAACTAGCCATATGAAACCCTTGGCGCCAGACTTCCTTGATAATTTTGAAGAAAAATGGAAGCCGAAGAAGAAAAACTTACATTTGATACCATGAAATCTGAATTACATAATATTATGAAGCTTTGTTTCAGCGTAGCAGGCTAGCAGTGTTGAGTGGTATTCTGGTATTATATATTTTTCCAAATGAGGGACCCCTGGAATAAACCAACTTGTTCCTTACTAAAACTGCAAAACTAGTTCCTTTGAATTCGGCATGCTTAAATCCTACCAAAGTCTCAAAGTCTGGATCTTACCAAGTCATCAAATTCAGTTCTAGAATTTTTAACAGAAATTGAAATTCCATTCCAGCGCTCGTGCGCCATAAATGCGTGTCGAACGTGTCATATCTTGAAGAAAGTTCGCTACTATCACATTAAAGTCTTGGTTTTTTGTGAATTGCATTCTAAATACTTCATCACTTAACTACACGAGATGAGAAATTGAACAATGAGCTTTTGCCTGAAAGCTCAAAAGCATAGTTCGAAGGGAAGAAACGGTGCCCACCGGATTTGCACTAGTCTACTTTTCCTTAAACACACAAACTTTGGTAATGACGACTTGGCAAACTTCCACCAACAAAATTCGCTCATTCTTTCATGTCACTTGCATTTGCTTGTGTTTATTAACGGTAATTGAGCTTGATGCCACAATGCCACCCCCTCCAACACAGAAAACTGCAAATGTTCATGTATATACACACTGTGCTATTCTATCTTTGGCAATGATGCGATCTTTGACAATCAAATGGAAACGCTCCAAGAGCAGACAAATCTGTTGGCGTTGGCGGACAATAAATACTGAATAAGGGAAAAAGATGGATCGCCAACTCAACAGGTAGTCATCCTATCCAATACTCCTTCTGGCTTAATTTAATGAGACCATCAGATAATGACGCTCGTGGCTAGTTCTTAAAATCCCTACTCTTGTAATTTTTAACCGTCAGCCGACGAGGCTACAGTGATCATGGCGAACTGAACTCACCGCACATGACTGACAGACTATACACAGTAATTATTTGCATTTATACTTCCTACCCCTCTACCTAACAGGCCATGTATGATTTTCATTAAGATTTTCATCAAATCACTGCATCCATCCGATACTCAACTTCCCATATTGTCTCTACTTTACCTTTGTACTTACTCATTTCAAATTATCACTTTCTTGTTCGCTTGCCCATACTTTTAATTTTATTCTGTAGCCATCCTGTCTATCCTTATGCTAACGAAGTTGTAGGTGCAGCATTCGCCAGTAAAAACTTTTTCTCATCATAATGGAAACGTCTAATGTAGAAAGTATATATGCAGAAAATGTGTACTTTGGTGATAGATTTAAGTTCAGCTAGCAAACTAGGAAACAGGCTATATGCATTTCCCAACGCTACCAGTTTCATTACATAGTTTGAAGATATGAAATGGATAAAACAGGTTGATGTAAAAGTAAGCGTACAGAGCTTAGAGCATGTTATATTATGTCCACTCTGTATAAAAATGTGAGGGGACACAGCGCACACTAACATACTATATCTAAATATCTATGTTAATAGTCTATTGAAATTGCAAAACTTGATTGCTTACTTAATTTACTTTTTTCACAATAATATATCGTAACCAGTACAAGGTTTTAGGTAAAGAAGACTTACTTTTTCCTGTCAAAATCCTTATTTGCTTTGGTGCAAAATGAGAGTACGGTGATTATCTTGTCACATCAATATTTTTGGACACGGAACTTGTGAACACTTATACCAGCAAAAACACAAATCGTGGACTATATTATACGCATCAATATAGCAATTCCACCTCACCAGTGTTACACTTCACACCACAACACAGAGAGTGTTGTTAACACTCGCATTTCAATTGATGACAAATATCCCGTTTACTAATTCTCATTTTCACTCTAGTTTACATAATGATCATAAAAGCAGATATCTATGAGCGATTGGTTTTTTACTCCGCTGCTCTCTAGCGCTCAGCGACTGTCCACCTTTCGTGATCCGTTTGATATTTTCCATGCGAAAAGTGCGAAAAAATAATAATAATTTCTAACTTGGCTCTACTACATTCGGGCCCACATTACAGTTTTAACTCGCAGAACTGACTGCCTACAAGAGTTGGACAAAGTTGCCTTTATTATGTTGTGGAATGGGGATAATGTAAGCAAATAAAAAGTCAAAGAAAGAGAGGATGAAATAGAGTTGATATGAGTGCTCTCGCGTATATCAAGCGGAGAGTGGACTAAATCATGTTAAAGTTCCTACATAAGCAAAAAAAGAAGCCTGCCAGTACCAGGGTCTGTCTTTCTTCTCATCTTATGTAAAGGCAATAATAAAGAAAAATGTATTTTTCTTTCCTTGCATCAATCTACATGTAATCCGTGTGTGTATGTGTGTTAAATGAACGTATGGACATTGTATATGTTAAGGATAGTATGTACACACATTTTTCAGTAGGAAAAACAAGATGCTTGCTCTCCGTAAATATCGAATCGCATATGAAAATCCTTTCAGTTCAGTAACATAATAATAATGCTTTTCAACAAGCACACACGGGAAAAGTATATATTTATAATGTATGTAGACTAGAGAAGAAACATGAGATATTTTATGCACACCATGCATGCTCCTCTTCTTCTTTTTTACTTTTAGGTCGAACTGATCTGCTCTCTCTGTGCTATGTTCGGTATATGTTTTTGTAACTTAACTATGATGAAGCTTTATAACAAGTATATTGCTTCGTTGATATAGATAATGGAGTTAAGTATTCAATGTGTGAGTGAGCGAATACCGACTGAACTGGCTTGTCTACTCACTCAGACGGCGAAGCCGTATTTACCCTACAGCTTTTTATCCTATTCCATTGATACATGCTTTTGCATTGCATGCATGAACGTAGCCGATCCATTCGAAACAGTGGATATATAAGCTTGTGTGTGCACTGTGCACCGAGTTTTTACATGACGGATACATTTCTACAGTTTTCACATCCGTACCAGTACCAAAAGGACTGATTATCATCATCAACAGGAGTTTTTATCCATCCTTATACACTGTTAACTCTTATTGCATATATGATAAAGGCTTTCTCGCTCTCCCCTTTTCATTACGCTCAACTTGAGCAGTTGAGCACAAGGTTTGCTCATTCCATCATAAAAGGGAGAGAAACGCCGAATATGATACTACGATCTACAATATATATGCGTTTAAACTGTAAGGAAAGCCCTTTCCTTCCTTAAAGTTTTCTGAGCGTCTTTAGTCAAGAGAGATGAGGACTGAGTGAGGATGATGATGAGGCAGATGAAAAGTATGAAATTGAAACGAAACGAAGACCTTTTATAGTGAAGTGTGCGTGGTTACTCTTATGAAAGCTATGCTTGTTTTTGGAGGGGAAGATTTTTCACGGTAAAGGACAAAAAAGAAAGAATCTTTGAGCGGAGAAGACTTGGTGATATTACGCTTGTTAAGGAAGTATGATGTGGCTAGTTTTTTCCTCTTCTTCGTCTACTATTGTATTCAGGAAGATGTACAAAGAAGCATAAAAAATGATCCCTTCTTTGAAAGAATGAGCATATAGTGGTGAGGCAAAGTAAAAAGTCTTGAGACCCCTATTCTTCCCTCTAAATAATCCGTGTAAACTTCGTTGTATACGGCGTGTGAGAAGATATTCTCCTTTGGCACACGGAAAAATGTGTGTATGCTTTCATTATTATCTCACATCGTTTCATTATGACACAATGGGCTCCTCTCATCTTTAAAAATATTCGGTTTACTGTGGCTTCGCCTCAATCTTCCTCATTTCCTTTGGCTATGAAAATTCTCAAAGTAAATTCTAACTTTGGAGTCTTATGGTCCATGTTGTTATTCTTGTTCACTCTGTTTGAAAATAAAACAAGTTCACTTTTACTTACGTAAGATGAAGATGTTCTATTGATAGTGTCATATAACTCACAAATTTGAAACCATTAACGGCAAAATCCCATAAAGATTCGGTTTAAATAACTAGAGTAATTTTTCAATAATCAACTAAATTATTGCTAATTTATGCTGAATGCGCCAAGCTAGATTACTCATTTCCATTAAAATTCTCTCTCCTACAATACATTATGAACAGCTAACGCCCCTGCACATATACACAATCCGGTTCTTGTTCCTAAGCTCATTTACGTATCATATCATCATGATTCTCTTTCTCTTATATACCTGAGAGTTTCAACATAAGTAAAACTTTTTGAAAAGGAAAAACTCGTCATGAAAAAAAATTAGGAGCCCTCTGTCCATTCACTCAACAAACTGTTAAGTATTCAAGTCGTGCCAGCTCATTTTTCATGTCCCTACCCCTCAATCCACACCAGAATCAACTCTTTCATGTGTGCCTGCTCATCTTCTCCTCATCCTGGAGCAAAATGTAGAGAGAGAACTTGTTACGATTCTCACATATTATTATATGCAGCCTTTGTTCCTAAAAGTGTTGCTCTCCTAGACTCACTCCTAGAGTTGGAGGCTCATTTTAGCGAAATTATTACTGTAGGACTGTATTGGCTTGGGAAAAGCAGAGGGATGAATCGTTTTTTTATATACGACCGTTCGTTCAAATGACGGTGTCGTTTTTGCGAAAGCAATGCCGAACTCACAAAATAAATGACTTGTGCTTGGCTCACACGAGGAGCGTATGGACATGGAATACAAATCTGATGAAAACTTGAAAAGACTGACTGAGTAAAAACAAAAGGGTAAATTTCAACTCGAAAGTGGTGTAAGTACATACATACCTGGGACCTGTTGTAAATGTAATTCATGACAGAACAGAACATGCAATTTTCAGAAGTTTTTGGCCTGCCTCCTCCATCCTACCCTTTTCTGTGACCAAACAGCAGCATGCCATTAAAATCCTCTGCCTTTTACCTTTTATAAGCTCATTGCCTGGAGCATCCCCGAGTCCAGCAAAAGCACACTGGTATTTGGTATGGTGTTATGTGCGTGACACATGGGATGTAGAATGAATTAGTCTTAAATTTATGCGTCTTGCTTTGCGCATAACGCTGAAAGTTATATATGTTGTACAACAACGAGGCATTTTTGCTATTTAACTCTAATCTGAGCTCTCGAAGAAAGATTATAGGATTCATGCTGTTTCGGGCTTTTTCTTAACTATTGCAGCATTTGCAACTTGCAACTGCTCCTGATAACATTCAACAGGTGGGAAGACTAGGTGAGGTCTCTTTAAAGAACCTACTCATTCGCTTAGATAAGTTGACGTTTCAAATGATGCTTCTTCTTCTTCTCATCTTATGTCGACTCCACCATTCGAAATCTTAAAGAATGAGTACATTTTCACGGGTATTTGAGCAAGAAGAATCTCTGTCTGTTCACAAATCATACGGGTGGTACTTTCACAGAACAATAATAATGCTTCCTCTACACAACATACATGTGTGTATACCTAAATACAAGTAGATAATTACATTTAAACATTCTTTTCCTCTTTAGGTGCTGACAACAAAGATGAGCATTTCAGAATTGGCTTTCATGGTGGAAACAATTACGGATTGTAGGAAAGATGCGTGTATGTACATATAACAATCCATTTTTTCGAAAACGATTATCGATAGCTTTTTCGCCAGGAAGATGACTCCACTTCATGTCACAATACGTTCCGCTAGGTTACATTTATAACAACCCATGCCGGTTTCGAGGAGTAAGCGTCTGTATGCATTTTCAGAGGCAGAAAGACCATGCAACTCTCTCATGATTCCATCGGAACAGAACCTTCAACGAAGAGAGAAGTTAACAGGAGTCTAAACGCCTTTTCATCCGTGCAGAACTAAATAAACCAAATATAAAAGGAGATTTTTGTAAGAGAATATCATAGGAAGTTGTTTATATAGGCTTTGGGGTTGCTTTATGCTTTTAAGTATAAAATCGATGCGTAAAGTACGTGTATGTTGGCAAATTATTTTCAATTTTCCTCTGCATCGTATTCGTACGGGATTATGAATGATAAGCTTTGGTGTGGCGGCTGAATTTTTATAGTATAAACGTTTGAGAGAGACTCTTGTTTCGAGTAACTTTTTGTTTACCCTTTTTTCCTAAATATTAGTACTCGCCAGTGTTCCTCGAAGCTTATCTCATGTAATCTTGTGTACAAACTTTTTTTTGCGGATATGCCGCTTATATAATGCGCTCTCAAGCGTAACCGAAAAAAAAACAGATTGAAAAAAGGTTTGAAAAATTCGCAATTCATAGTCATACTCGCAACACAGGATTTATTACTGTGATATTTGATGGTCACTCCTTCATCGATGCACGATGCACATGCTGCTTTCGTGTGGAAGCAAAGGCAAGAAGAGAACACATATACAACGCAGCATCTCCTTCTTGCACCATAAATCCATTTCATGAAAAGTTCGGCTCAACATCAAACGAATTTGCTCTGTGCAAATTTTTACTAGAGCTTACGATTTACGACAGTAATTCATGCTTCGACGCACAAACGTTGTTGCTAAAATAAAAGCAGCAGTTTAGGGAAGTATAGCATCGAGATTCATCTCATTCCACGATAGATATTTATTAATTGCCATAATATTGGACCTATAAATGTAAAGAAATGATTCGTTTAAAATGATCCACAAACGAAACACCGACATTACCACGCACGGTCAACAGGAATACTAAGTGAAAATCAATGCTCTTCGGCTTATGCCTTTGAGAGAAATTCTGAGAAAATTGGTTTTGAAACTACAAATTTACATAAGGCTTTGATAATAGATGAAAGTGTGGAATTGGAAAAGCATCTGGGGACACATACTTCATAAATTCACCCAAACGAATACTTCATCGGGCCGATGAAAAGCTCCAGTCACGAATGAAAGCAGTCAAGTTTGATTTTCCGAGCCCACAGAAGCAGGGAAAAACTTCCAGGGGAATATTTCTACTAATGAGGCTAATAGTAATAATAGTGCACAATGACAACTTCGGAACACATCAAACCTTCATTTGTTCATCAACAAGACATTTTTAATCGTAATTTTCAGTTCTCATACAACAGTTTATATTATACGAAATCACAATAGCCAACCCCAAACTTCATAAATGCCATAGAATAATATTACAATATTGGACTAACTCTTGATAATATGCTAGCCAAATATTGCAATTTTATTCCGTGCCTAAATGCAAGTGAAAGCAAAACTCTGTTTGGAGCGTAAATGCGTATAGATTTACTAGATACATAATGTATTTAATTATGTGCATCTATATTTCAATACGAATTGCTAAATGAGGTATTATCTAGGTATATATAGCATATATCGAGTTTGTAGTCAAAATGTAATAAATTTGGTATCCATTAATTCGTTTACATTACACTTTACACATAAGCGGTAAGCTTATTTGAAAGCATATTGAAAGAAAAACAGATCATGTTATATTAAGGCACAAATGATTTCATGATTTAAACACTCTATATTAATTAATCGAGTGCTGATCGCTCTAGCATCCACTTCAAAACAGGAGATAATGCATGAACGTTATTGGTTATACGGGTTTGAAGGAAGGTTGAAAACAGTGTTGCACTATAACCAGAATGAGTTCTAACACACAATGACACAATTTACGTTTTCAACTTATAAGAAATAAACATACATCGGTAGAAAATGTAGTAAACTCAAATATTTTGAAAGTCCCAAATTTAAACAACCGTGGCATAAAAACTGCGAATATGAAGCCTATCTCAAATTTGTGACAACAATGCAAAACGTCACAATTTGCAAATTTTTTGCTTTGCCAAGCACATTACACAATATAGTGTTGGTTCATGTAATTAGTAATAAATTGAGAGTAAAATAAAAAAATTCTCACATCCGATTTGTAAGTTTCGGAAAACTTACACTTGTGAGTTGTGTACATACATTGAATATTTAGGTTAAGAAAACGTTAAGTGCAAGGAAGAATTTAACCACAATGAGATTTCACTGGTGCCTCAAACCGCAAATACTCAACACTGTATTCGGGAGCACCAAACCAGAGACTGGAAGAATGGAGAAAGCAACCGAGTATTTTTTGGATTCTAACTCTAATACCTCCAGTAGTTCTGCAGGTTGTAATGTATTTACGCGATAAAACACACGAAGAAAACATTCTGAAGATTTTTCGCATTCCTTTAACAATTTTCTCAAAGCGTATTCAATGACTTCTTGTAGAATGGTTACATCCACGCTGGAACCCTCGTTTACTGGAGAAAACAAACATATTTGATTAATAACCCTTGCATTTCAATAAGGGATAAATTTTTTAAGTGTTTGTATAAAGTCGGTTCCTAACCTATAGAAGCTCGGCACACGATGGTTGCAATGCGATTCTCGTAATTCCATCGTCTTATAATCTTAACTTTTACACTATCTTTTCCAACATAACAACCAGTCTCTTCGTCTAAAACCAGACAAAACAAAACGAAATTTCGGTATCGTTCGTGTGTATAAATTTCATAATAGAATTCAAATCGAAGGAGCAGCAGGAAATTTGCAATAGAGGCTTACATTCAAATGCCGTGTTGTGTTTATGAGCCCAAATTTGCCATTCCACCTTGGCATCTCTCGGAAGTCTAGGTACAACAATGTATTCAACAATAGAATTATTTGTACGCTTCTCTAACTCCTGACGACACTCGTCAATGTATATTTCATCAGTGACAAAGCAGATTCCCTAGAAAAATAATAAAATGAATTCACATTTCAAAATTAGTTGAATTGTGCCAACGACAAAGACGTAATCGTTTATAAAGTGTACAATTGACGAAAATTCTAACTAATATGGACTAAAATCAAGAATACCTGAACAATATCACGTATTTCAACTTTAGGATCAACAGCCTTCAATATGCGACTTAAGTGACGAAGGGCTAACCGACATTCCATACGAGCCCCACCTTCAATTAGTTTCATACTGCCTGGAACTAAGGCAATTTGACCGGCTATATAAATGATGTCCCCAACCTGAAGCACAAGGTAACACTTTTAGTCTCATGGCTCTCAAAATATCACACACAACTGCCATATTGATAAGCAGCTTACCCATACAGCTTGACTGTAAGGTCCTATGTTTGCAGGAGCCCAATGTGAAATACCCTGAACATGCATACAATGACGAGTGTTGCCATCTCCATCAGGTAATGGTCTATAAGCTAAAGCTTCAATTAAGATAGCTGTATTGGACGGAAGCGGAGCCTCAACACAAACTCGTACAGGAGGTCGAGTTGCAAAAAACTTAATGTATTCGGTATTATACTCGGGATAGTCATCCATACTTCCCACGTACATGCATAAGCTAATGGTGTCTGACAGAGTGAATCCTCTTTCTTCCAATATGCCTGAAAATGTGAAAATATATCGTTTAAGAAATATCAACATCTAACGGTTACAACTGAAGTGAAAGGTAATGGGATATTTGAATATAACAGAACTACCTTACTTTTCAAGAATATCAGTGCTGTTTTCATCGGATTTTCAGGTGAACAGTCTCCAGTTGCTAAATTATTGTCTTTTTTCCCTTCTACTCCCACAACCCATAGCCATCCTCCCGCATTTGCAGTTATACGAAGCACAACTGGAAACGGAATGGTCTCCTTTACATGAATAGTTTGGCACAAACCTTCCGCGTGGACGCCTTGTGCAACAGACTCTCCCGCAGAACTTTCTCCGTTAGTAACCGAAGTTTCACTTGCGTCTTTTTCTTTCTTTCTTGCAGGACAGTGGATACTACAATGCCGCTCGAGGTGAGCTGTTTCATTGCTTTCCGATGCTGAATTATCAGACGAACAGCAATCTGCGCGAGCAGCACAATCACAGCAAACAGCTTTATTGCATTCAATAAGGTCTGACACGAAATCCCCTGGAGATTTTACATGATGTCCAATTAAACGATCCTTTTGCTGTTTGCACATAATTGCATCGTCCTCGGGTTCCACTACTTCGCCTCCTTCAATGGATTCCTCGCTTACAGGTGTTACCTACCATGCGCAACGTACAATTAATTAATACTCATATCTGAATCAATAGTGTAACAAGCACTAATGAAGGTTATGGTACAACTTACAGTCTTTGTGACTAGATGCAATTTATTAAGCCTTAAGTATCCAACGGGGGCAAAGGCATCGTTAGAATGAATCACTTTTTCATAATCATCTCTGTTTGGGCAAAATATTAGTATTAAAGATGACATTGGCTTGTTGCTTGTATATGTTCTTATAATTAAATGACCTTGTGAAAACTCGTTTTCAAGCAAACTTACAGTACAATTGATTTCTGAAACAAAGGACAGTCTAGGGTAAAAGTTTCGTATTCTCCACCTTCTCCGCACACATTAATCCCATATTTCTCTTTCTATCCATCAAGAAGTACAATTAGACATAATTATTCTTTGAAAGCTTTTCGTTTTCGTAGATAGAACATTAAATGGTGTGGTAATTTAGTAAAATATTAACTGTAGTAAAGCAATATTACGAAAGTACTTACCGATTTCAACAAGTGAGGTTGCATTTCTGCTATTGATTGCCCTAAATGTAGGTCAGGGTCAAGCCCAAGAGAAGCAGTTTTGATTATTATAGCGTTGATACCACAATCAATCATTTCCTGCAGTAACTCTGACTGATCACGTCTCCACAGATATGCTAACGACACAAGACCTAACCGAGCACAACTGTAAAAATTCCAATGGAAATCCTTGAAGACCTTTGCTGAAGAAGATGATGGATGATCGATAATCGAGTTATACGTGTATTTAGATTATTTTAATTAGTACTTACACATTCTCTACTCTAACCCTTTGATAGTCACTTAGAATAGCACCAACAGCTACTCCTTCGAATGTAATATCTGCCTACAAATTTGACGCAAGTAGTTACACAATTATAGAACTTAAATACATACTTTCACAGCTACAATTATCAGCTAGCAAAATATGAGAAACCATAAACTTTCATGCCTTGATTTCCGATAGAAGGGAGTACAAATCTTCAACCTCGTCCCCTTCAGTGGGTGAGTATTCCTTGTCCTGTGCCACAGCTTGACCTGATATTTCCCGTCTGTATAAAGGTAAACCCATTGATTGTGAGTAGAGAGATATCCCGTCGTGACCAACAGTTTGATACATATAACTGTCCATTTCATCTGTAAATAGAAGTATTAGGTAAAAATCCATTTTCATTTTTTCAAGTTATTATTCCAACTTTATATAAGTCATACTAACCGCATTTTGAAGGCTGAAGATTTGCTAACGCCACAATTTCATGTCCTGCCACCACACACATCATCATGTTATAACAGCTATCTTTCCCACCGCTGATTAAAGCTACAACCCGCATGTTTAATATCGTTGATACTTTTCCGAAACCAAAATAAACTCCACGAACAAAATATTACCAGAAAAATATCAGAAGAAAAATAGACTAACAATAAAGAATTTAAGGAAATTAAGACAAACTTTGATATAAAAATAAAAGTAGTACTACAATAATCACTCAAGATAAGACGAACATAACGGCAACGAACTAATCTACGACGACTAACAATGCCTGAGTGACTACAACGGAAAAATAAAAGAAAGGTAAAGTATATGGAGGAGTCAAGTAATTCCAAAAACTATTGTTGGGATTCACTGAAACGAAAGGAACTGTTTCAGTTGGCGAGGGCGCAGAAGTATCCTGAGGTGCCATTATTCCTACACATGGGGTAAAAAAGTAAAATTACATTCACCCTTCAATGAGAACCAGAACTTTGTGCAAATCCATGCACTATGAATGCACATGAAGAAACACTAGTTGGGGAAAATAAGATGTATATAATCCACATAAATAATCTTACGAGATAGACATCTAGGTTTGGTTTTAAACCGTCTCGAGACTGAATTCGGTTGGGCCTTCCTTATCAAGGATAACTGTGCACTGTGATGCCTACGCCTGTTCGATATAGAGTTTTTGCGGAACGCAACAGGTTCTTATCGAGGAAGTGATTTTGTTCCCGTCCTTTCGGGAACTGGGAAGAAAGATTTTCAGATATCCGATCCGGGTATGATATGTGCAAGCTGTATAAATAAATACAAAGGATAAATACAAGGAATTGTTCAGTACTTCGAATGATTGCACAAGTTACTGACTGTATGAAATTAGGATTTGGATCACATTAAGCCACAAGAATAAATTCCTTATCATGAAGTGACGAGAATTGTACATATACAGTCAACAGTACAGAAAGAAGCACTGATGAATTTTTAAAGTTATCATTAAATATCAAACTTACCACGCACCGTCAACCGTCCCGTTATCCCTTTGCTTTCGAAGACACTGGAAAGAAAACGTTGGACCTTGAACCTGGATGATATTGGAGTTAGAACTGGAAGTAGCAGATTGTTTCTACTGAATTTATGAATTTCACTCTTCAGTGAAAAGTAAAAAAAACGCTTCACTTTCAAAATACACGATAAATGCACACTTCTTCTTTCCAACCTGGAGCTCAGTGTGAGAATCAGCTGGTAAACAAATGCTTTTACTTTTCACTTGACGCCACAAACCCACACAACCCGAACGAAGCGAGTGAGGTGAAGTGAGAAGGAAATCACCTCCATATCCTTATGCACCATCACAAAACCACACAAATGTGTTTAAAAATCTCTCTCACTCTCCTCGCTTGTATAACTCTTTCTTATCCATTTCCATGAATTTATGCTGGACACGACGACGGGAAAGCACGAATGTCACCTCGAGTCCTTCCAGCAGTTGGAGTCCATGCATTTTTCAGACACGCAATAAAAATGCACAAGACACAAGATGTGCTAATTTGATTTGATTGGGGAAAAGTGATCAGATCACAGAATCACAGCTCCACAACACAATGAGAGCAGCTCTTTCACTTTCTTATCTCCGATCTCTGAAATTGGTGGAAATGTGAAGAAACTCAAGTTTGTTTCTTACATTGATTTCCACCACCACACCACGTTTCAAGAAACTCAAGAGTGAAAGTGAAAAGTGAGCATATGTGCTGCTATGCTGCTATGTGCAATTTGCAAAAAAAAAAACTCTTTTATTTCTGCACACAACAGGCTGAAGTGAAGAGAGGAAGACGAAGGAAAAACTCGCGTCGTTTTTCTTTTCTAATGTTTTAATGTCTGTCTGTGGCCTGGCCTACTTTCAGAGAGTCGAGTCCAGAAGAGAGAGAGAGAGAGAGAGGATATATGTTTTCCTTAAGTTCACCCTACAAAGAAAATATCTGTATTATCGGATAAAGACTATAACTATAATGAGAGAGAAATCCTTATGCGCAGTAGTACAGTTGAAAAAAGTGCATTGGATAGAGCTTCATGTTGATCGTGTGAAGTGAACACGTGAAAAATATCGTTTACAGGTTCCGATGCTCTTGCTCTCTTTCTCGCTCATTTTCTCTTTTATCCAAAAATCCATGTATTTCCTTATGCTTCCGTCGTGTAGAGATCAAGTGTGCGGTGAGGTGAGGATATAGGCGATCTGCAAAAATTTTGTGCATTCGATTTTGCTCTCTGCATTCTTTTATGCACACCTGCCAATTCCCATATTAAATCCGGTGGTGCTCTGTAGTATAATTGTGTGTTTCATCCAAATCCAGAGAGAAGTTGTGTTTATAGTCTATGTGGATGTTGAATGTTACGCTCTTTCTTATGCGAAATATACTGAGATGCCCAAAAACACGAAAATATTGAAACTGTGCAAGAATATAAGGCGTTTGAATAAAATGTTGAAAAATCATAACTGTTAACTTATAATTCATATGCACCAGAGGAATAATTGTTAAAGAGGTTGAATTATGTGAGTTTTTCACTCATCCCCAGAGAGTGTGAATTTGTGGACTTGGAATTAGATTGATATTGAAAAACATACTGAAATCAAGCTGGGATCATGTTTCAAGTAGTATTGCCACCGTACATCATGTGAATTATGAAATGAGAAATTATATGCTTTTGTAGGCCGTGAGTATGTATGGCGTATACGATTATGAAAGTAAGTTTACACTTTGCACACAACACACGTGTGCGCTTGTGTGATATATTATTCGGATGATTATATATTTCACCGACTCATTCATGCAGTTTTTGTCAAGCCATTATCACTCTTACTTGTGACTTTTGCGATTATTTCATTTGCAAAAACAGAATTATATCAGCGGCAGAGTGAAATTGGGGACAGGAAGCCAAGGTGCATAGTTCAGTTAAGTCCATTACATGTGATATTAATTTGTCATTAAATTTGGACACAATCAGACAGATGAGTAGATCGTAATCGGCAAAATTCCAATTGTTATTGTGGACAAGGAAGTATATACGGAGCGAATCATTTTTTAGCACTTTCTGTTCTTAGAAAAAAATACATACATTGCATTGTAGATTGTAATTTGTTATGTGATATGTGTGAGTGCTTTGTTCTTGTAGTATTATTATTGCATTGCAGCATAGACTCACATTCCATTCTCAAGGGCATATACAACGATAAATATGGACTACTATCTTATTTGTGCAACTGCCTCCGGATTCGGGATAATTGTGCCCGCAATGCATCAAGGGAAATGTGTGCAGTATTGCGTGACAAACATCGCATCGCGATCACGAGTTCATATATTTGCTGTTTGTATGAGCTGCCAAATGTATTAATGCCGGAGCAGTTCTGATACAGCTTAGTATTTAGAGCATATTGTAGGGCAAAGCATAATTATTGAATTCAAGAAAATGTACAAATTTTGATATATCATTTTCTAGCTAATTTTTGGAAGATTCTTATGAGTAAGGTTTGGACGATTTGCGAGGACATTTTTCATAATTAAAGGGATTAATAAGATTAAAGATTCTTATGATTTCGGTGATCATCAAATAGAACCACTAACACGCATTTTATGACACGAAGAGGATTAAAAACGCGCTTTTGTAGAAAACCCACGTGCTAGGATTTAGAATTACGGAAAGATTGCATAAATTCTTGCACTTAGATATGTTGTTGCAATTCAGCTCATTTTATATGAACCGACTCAAATTGACAGTATTTAATACTTATATGCGACGAGGATGACTTACGTTTGCCCTACAAGAACTTGTAACACCTGAAGCATATTGTATAACATTCTGCATGATTAATATGTATCTATAACCTACTGTAGGTGCCTTAATGCGACGTTCTGAAGTAAGCCGATACAATTTTATAGATACTTTACAATCGTCAACGATGGACGCAATTCAAATTCAAGAATATAAAGTGTAGGATCACAGTTTTGGACATCGCACACAGATCAGTGCGTTACAGCAAGTATACGTAAAATTCTATGTATTTATTGACTGAAAGAGGTATTGAATGCTTCGTCCGCGTACAATTTTATTTGCTGTGTTTTTAAACAATTTTCAAAAGAGATCGTCACAAAGCCTATTACAAAGCTTTCAAAAATATATAAATTTTAATAACAGTTAACACAATAGAAATTTCCCCATTATTCCAGGGATCAAGACAATAATTCCCTGGCATGTGATCTTTCATACCTATCAGCGAAGGTAACAGAGTACAGGAAATACCAGGCAAAAATATTAAACTGTTACTCCAAGTGGAAGAAGAATATGTCCATAATCAATCCATGCAAATGGAGGAAACAGGATGAAGCTGTTTTTGAATAACAAATTGTTAAATCAAATAGACAAAAAATAATTGTGTTCAATTACTCTGTTCCCGAAAGTTGAGTATAGGAAAGGATTAGGGACACTTTCGATATTAATTATTTTTGACGAAAATATAACATGTTATAAAAATTTAATGAATATTATGCAACATACATACTCGTGATATATTCATTTTTTGATTAATAATATACTATCAATTTTAGATGCATTATGCAATACAAATACAGACTTTCAGGCGATGAAACTAAAACGCTATTGGGATCAACGGATTATAATTAACAGCTCACAGCTAGTACAACCACACAATAACACTAAACACTGATTTGATATCTTTGGGACTCCATTTCCGAACGAAGCCAAAACGTCATTCTCCGTATCAAAATACGCTTAATCATGTAGCTACACACAGAAGTCAACAAGAAGGAATCAGTGTAAAATTGTCTTTTGGAGAAAAACTTAATTTGATTGACAACGAAACCTTATGCCAACACGTCGACGGCTGTCATACATCAATACACCATTTCCACATGTTTTCGTTTCGGAGCTGCTAACGCCTTCTTAATTACCGTCCAATCTTCTACAATATCTACGTCGTTGAGCATGTAAATTAGGTAAGGTCCAGAAACTGTCACTGGCTTCTTTTTCTTGTCACCAAACAGGTCTATAGACTTCTTATTTTTCCGTTTTAAAGCGGTCTCCAACCAGAGTTCAGATGTAAAGTCATTGTTTCTATCTTCTTCAAGTCGCCGGATTTTCTCTTCTAAATCTGATTTTATTGCATCATACAGGAGCTGCTTTTCACTCTGAAAACGAAACACAATGTTGTTGTATTATTGTATTTAATAAATATCATTAAACAATTGAAAAACCAATTTGCAGGCGAACATGTCAAATTTGCTTACATCATAATTTTGCTTAATTGCGAGGCGTTCTGCATCAAATTTGTGGTCAACATTGATTAAACGAAACTGACGAAGATTAGCTGTAACTTCCATACGAATTCTCATGTTTTCTTGTAACTGCGCCAGTGGACCAAGATATTCCTGAGCCTTTCCTGAGCGGACTTCCTCCAGTTTAGCAGTAATTTGTGCCATTCGCTCGTGGTATACTCTGTAATTGGCAATAAGAGGTATATTAGAAAATAATAAAAGCATGCAATGAAATTTAGACGTTCACACACACACACCAACATGGATGTTCTAAAATTGCAAATGAAACTTACAGTTCTCGAAGATATTGAAATTGTTTCTCTAAGTCGCCCAGATCTACTTGGTATTCTTGTCTTCGTACTTCAGAGCTTTGTTCGTCCATTTCTGAGAAGAAAAATAATTGCATATTGTCATTAGAAGTAAAGCATAATTCGAGGAAGCATTTAGGTGTCGTATGACAGCGTGACGTAAACCACTGTTCTGGGTGTCTGTGTTTAGTGCAAGCGCAGACACCATATTGCAAGCAATATATATATATTCAACACATACCTGAACTATCCTCAGAATCAGAAGAATCACTGGAATCTGAACTCGTCGATTCTGAAGAGGACTCGTCCACTTCCATAGGATTGGAATTGGATTCCACTCCAGCAGTAGTGTTACAATCGGCTGATTTTGAAGTTTCGTTGTCGTTAACATTACTATTTGTACTACCACTGTTATTGTTTCCGGCACCTTTACCACTACTACTAGCATTATTACCACCTCCACCATTATTCGATTTATTACTATCACTAACATTACTATTATTGACGGAAGTGAAAGAATCAGTCACTGTTGAGATAGCGTCTCCTCCTCCTCCACTTCCTCCCCCACCCGAACTGTTGTCATCACCATCACCATCCACCTCCATCGAAGATATACCTCCAATACTACTACTCCCCGTCCCCGTCCCCCGAGTTCTTGATTGCGACCTTGTGGACGTCGAACCACCATTTCCATTATTATACGCTCCATTCATTATTCCATGATGACCATTTGTTCGCCTACTGGATCTCGACGATTTCTCCGTCATTGTAACTGTCGATGAGCCATACATCGAATCTCCTTGATCTACTTTCAAGGCTGATCTAAGCCTTACAGAGCTTGATCTTCCACTCATCGTAGCAACTGGGTTATCCAGACTTGTAACTTGTAAACTAAAATCCGTTCTTTAATCCGTTCTTCTCCGGTGTGGTTTTAAATACGATTTGGGAAGTGCTGTGTTAAGGGCTTATTTTTCGGGAACTACATTATTAACAAGGTCTTTCAGGTTAGTTAAACCATCACTAAATGCACCATCGTGTCACGGCGTCGCTTCCAAATAAATGCATCTTATGTGCATTTTTTAATGTGGACAGTGGGCAATACTTATACGTAATCCTGTCACCTAAAACCGAGGATCGTCTTAAAATCCGTGTATTTAATGACTTAAAATATTTGTCTTACAACAAAATCGAATGTTTATTCACGTAATTCACATCACCATCAACCATATTGTGGTCATCAGCAGGAGCGTAGATATACAAAAGCACGGTCAACGGTGGTTTTAGTTATCTGTGTTTCAGTTTGTGCAACTTCAATCTCACAGCTGTCTCCTCGGTTAATAAAACATCTGGATCCAAGATAACATCATCGTCCTTCACAATCACACATAACATACTTAAAGTTTACAAATGTAAAAGTGCACATAAACAGGTTTCGCTGTTCCCTGTTATTATTGTGGCTGGATGCTGGAAACCGTCAACAACTGCTTTAACCGTGAACTCCCTGAGGTTCGTCTCTTTTCAACAATCATTCACTGTAAGTTCCTATTTTAACTTTTCACATTTTCACACAAAAACTAAATTTACATTTAGCATTCGAATTAGTTAGCCGTCTACCACTCTCGTCTTGTGCCTTGAGAAAGTTTTCACTATACTTACTTTCATACTTTATCCAATTCCAACTTCCTCCCACTCTTTACTTTTTTGTCGCGTTATCTCAGAGGGTCTTTAACAGAGCAGTATTTTACTTGTAAACAATTAACTGTCCACTGGACGATTGGACTTTAATTGTGCACACAAATTGCGCAGAGTGTTTATTTCAACGTGATAAAATATCTCCCCTTCCACTCGTCTAAAAATCTGCTGTTGCTCTTCGTTTATTGTGATGGTAAGCATACTATGACTTGATGCACTCATTTTTTTCATATAACATTTTTTTGCACTTGCAAACGTAGTGAAGGAAATCCATATGCACCAATAATATCTGTTAGATGATAGAGAGGATATACCTACTCGCGTGTGTAGGTATATACAGAAAACAGTGTGTATATAAGTAAGCAAAAGATGATCCGTATCCGTACCTCGACCAACATTGTCCTTTTGATATTGGATTGCATGCATTACTGGATCCCTCTACGTTCATCTCGTCATCCGATGCGTATATAAGAACGCGCACACTTTTTACGTACAGAAGCAAAAAGCACACAGCGTCTCTCCTCTCTCCTTGAACAGGTCTAAATAACATCGCATCGATATGAAATCTGTAAACGTATACGTAAAAGTGTTTTGTGTATGAATGTATGCCTCTAGAAAACAAGTTTGTTTGGGATATGATGGATAAGGATAAAGTATGTATGTATGTAAGCCGTTTATACCTATGCACTATTCACTTGACTCAAGTGAAGCAAGATACAAAAAGTGTTCGGTTGGTGGGTATATGAATTTGTTTGTGGTAGTGCAGTGAGGGATATTATATCCTTTGCATGGTGGAGATGTGACGCGGTTTTACTCATATCACCATCATCACGTATGTAATGTACATTGGAGAAAGGAAAAGGGGTATAATATTATACTGTGAAGTACGTATTTGGATGGCTTCAGTAGAGCGCTTTAAGTTCATCTATACTAGAGGATGGATATGATACGTATGTCTGTGTGCTAGAAATCTTTGAATGTAGAATGAGATTTTAGACTGGTCTGGTATGGTCTACCGTCTCCCCGCTCACACTCATGATGATGTGCAACAAAAAAGCTCAGAGACGAGTGTGACTTTCTAATTGGAATCATACTCGGCAAAGCTAAAGATTTATTTCTATTCTTCCAAAAGTAACTTGTTAGGATCTGTGATTTGAGTGATCTGACTGAACTGAATGGCACATGTGATGATGAGAATATCGACGAGGCTGAAAATTTACACATTGCAATGCGATGACAAGACAAGCATTTGGTGCACGATGTCTAGACTCTAGACCATTGCCGAGACCGACAGAGGAAAGACATTGAAACATGCACAAAGAATTCTTTCGTTGATTTGATGATGAAACGGAGAAAGTGATTGTTCCTCATGGTTTGAATGCAGTCGCGTTGTACTGGAAGGTTTTGCAAAGGTATTGACTGGGGATCTTTACGTAGTTATGATTATGATGCATTAATATGTCTCGCCAATATGTCAACGATGGCTTCCATTGAATGACTGGTGCTCGATCTTATCGAGTCACACAGGGTGGTGGTGTGGTGGAGCATTAATTGGATCGCATATTGTGAATTTTATTCGAATTGCTATTAATTTTTATGTATTGCATGACATTTACATTTCACACTAGTGCAGTAGGAGGTTGGCACTCGCCAGCATAGTGCTGTCATTTGGTTTATAAGAGAACTCCAGTACTAGACGGTAGATGAAATAGCTGATAGCAGTCGATCTACTTTACGTTCCCTACAACCTTTTCTCTGGAGGATGTAAAGGCATGGAGAATATGTGAGGTTTGGTTGGGCTACTAGAGTGCTGGTTCTGTTGGTTCTCTAGTGGACTATTATGACTTTGGAGTAGTATGGTGATCAGCTGATCGATGATATACTCTTCAACTGTTTCATTCTGCTCGGATGTGGATAACATATTCTCGATTTTTTACCAAATGATGTGCATTAAACCCGAAATGTGTTAATTATGCTATAGTGCTCTATGTGCGTGTACGAGTGAATGGAGTTTGAGCATTGATCGCATTCACATTTTACATCAATCTCATCTACGTTGGCTGCACACTCAACACATTTCAAAATGTGAGTGGAAAGTGAAAGGTTGAACAAAATGAAACTTCCCGATTTCACAGAGCTTAGATAGCACATTTATTATTCCAAGTCGTTCGATAATTGGAGTCGCTTGGTTTGCAGATGTGCTTTCAATGCACACTGACAAGGTAAGGAACTAAAGTGAAACTATATGTGCACATTTATTTGCACATGCTCTCTATATTATCTATATAACCTTCGGCAATGAATGGAGGAGTGTTATTACTGATAATTAAATGTGAAGAAGAAGAGGTCAAGTTCGCGTTGTCTCGCCTTTCTTTCTTGGTATTTGATTTCATTTTATAGTCAATTTTAGCAGAAAACAAAGGGACACTATATACGGGTGTAAAATCATGAATGAATAAATAATACTCCAGCGTACGTATACTTCAACATACAACATAGTGTATATGCTTGATTTGTGTACAACACAATATTTGAGTACAAATCAACCTTGTAATTTCACATTCACACCTTTCTCAGGCATTTTCAAAGTCATGGCTTACAAATAGAATACTTAAAGCAGAGTGTCTAGCAGGTGTTTGTGACAATGACAAGTGACAGACAGCAACAGCGGAGTTATTTCCATGTATCCAAGACTGCTAAACCCTATGGAAACTTCAATCAGAATGATCAGGTTATCCAAATATCATGCTGGTACGTTATGATT
>JAQFZW010000803.1:0-41712 GCA_034687055.1 Heteromurus nitidus | reverse complement strand
CCCAACTCATTTGCTCGCCCAACTCCTGTGCACCACAAACACTATTGCTCTCCGAACAGTTTGCTCTCCGAACTCATCTCTTTTCTTGTGTACTGAACACAACTGAGTGTGTGCAGTAACAATGATGATGAATGATAACATTTTCGTAAGGTATAATTATAATATAATATGTTTCCTGCAAATCTATACCTTAAGAAATAATAGGAAGCTATCCACGACTTGTTCTATGCTGCTCTGTATATAGCAATTAAATTTGCTTTAAGGAATTCCGTTAAGACGATAGGGCTTTTTATTGTATTTTTTCTGCCGTATTTCGTTGTGTGCCGTATTAGTAGGAAGTACGAAGTGAATCTACAGACCGGATATTTAGTGTCAGCCATACAGCTTGTTTTTTGTGAATATTGCAAGTGCCTTTTCACAGTCACGCCAATCCTACGTTAAGTGATGGAAGGCAACATAATAAGGAAATATCAGCAGCAGCAGTTGTCGCTCATTATGACATGACAAACATCAAGCTGTTTTGTACCTTGTGTGGACTGCTTCCTTGTGTAAAACATATCTGCACGTGTACCTTTACCATCCTTTAGTTTACCAACATCAACTCGAAATTTATTCCCACTGACAAATGTGCGTGCACCGCGTTACATTGCTCATGAGAATTTAATTATTACTTTATGTTTCATTCAGATATTCTGGAAGTACAGTGTTCTTTATGTCATCTCGTGGAACTTTACAATAATATCTAATATACCTGCCTACTTAGATTCATCTCTATTTCTACCTTAAGTGACTAAATTATATGGATGTATTTATTTAATTTGCAATTAATCAGATCGCATCGAATGAGGCAATTTTTGAATCAAAAACATTTATTTGTCCGTTTTCTTACAAGCTCTTGTACATTATTCGTTTGTGCATTAACGATTCGTGACAACAATGGTACGAAATAAATACAAAGCTATAGTTTTGTCGCGCGACTTGGCAAATGAGAATGGCACGAAGTGTGCCAGTGGGCACACACAGTGGAAGTGGAGCACTGTAAATTCGGAAATTGAGATATCAATGTTAGGCTTTAAAAATTATCCGTCAAACTTATATCGCTTATATCACATAATTTCTGAAATTGTAACAAAATTTTGTGTCCTATTTTGCATATAACATCCTTTACGTACATACATACATGTAACTACTGATGCAAATCTGTTTATAAACAGAATTTTTTATTAAATTACAACGGATCAGGATCACGACTGAGCAACTACCTTTGAGCACATCTTCTTAGAATTACATGTCTATTAACTATATTAGTTCTACGCTTTATGGGATTTACGATGAATTTTATACGCAACTAAGAACATTTTCTTGCAAAAATACATACAACATAACAAGTAGACATCTCCTAGATTTAAGAAAAGTCAAAGGAGACAGGGGTGATTAATTTGGACTGCGATTGGACTCCTTGACAGTGACCTTGCGACAGAAAAACTTGAAATCTCATCAGTGTATCGTGTACGCAAATAAGCATAAAAAATGACGAAGTTGCTGCCACTACCACTTCATCAGCAACGTGCAATTATTTTGCGCTGCTGCCCTGAACTGACTGAAGACGAATCTATACCACTCTAGAGACGATCATCCACTGATCACAACGAGCACGATTGTACGCAGCGATGATAGCTTGACCATCACACATCACAATTTCGTACGTGTATCGTATATATGGAGTATGGACGCTGATAAGGTACTTGTTGGAGTGGAATTACAGTCAACACAATAGTGTGAAAAAGTAAACCTTTTTTCTTCCAATTTCCTCCGTCTACTCCAATTGAACGCATATTTATAATAGATATAGTTACACAGATATACACACGTCTCGAAAAAATGTGTACAGATTTGACTTTGTAGACACAAGGAATTTAGAAGATTTAATTCTGTAGAAAAAGTTGGAACACCTTCAGCGTTTGGTGTGTAGGGTAAATTTTGCGAAGATAGCGTGCGTTCACAACAAAGCCAAGCGCGCAGTGCAGTATCTGATAACATCACAAAATCTCATGGTAAATTATCTCATGAGAAACTTCGTACGCGTTCCTAACTCCATACTTTTTATATTATGTATATCAAACACGAAAAATGCAGTACGGTACTTATATAAATATGGCCACTGAAGATATGTAAAGACTATAAAGACTATCATTATGAAGTAGACGAGAACAAGGAGGAATAAAACGTTAAGCTGAATATCATAATATAATGAGTAGGAAATGCTGACTAAAATACTCATGTTATTGCTATTCACAAAACTCCTTCACGAAAATGACTTTTTTCCTTTTCATTGAGTCCATCTCTCAAAAACTCTCTCAAGAGTTTCCATTATTTCTCAACTTCTGCTAGGGTTTGGGGTGGGAAATAAAGTATCATATGACGGAGGAAGGTCAAATGTTTCGGCATTTTGCGCTTGTGGCAATGTGACAAGCACAACTGTTGTGTTTGACGATGAGAATGCCAACTCCCGACTTTGAGAACTGGTGCATGACGTATTTTCTCGAGATATCACAGTTGTCGTGCTTGGACGGATTGACGGAGTAGTTACTGCAGCGGTAACGACAGGTGACATGCTGCTCCGCGTGTTTCGTTGACTCAAGTTCATCTGAATCCGTCGTCCAATGTAGATCACAAACAATGTAATGAATATTGTAAACACTATGAACAATGCAACACCATATATCACACTGTTTATGGCGTCCGCAAGCTCCCGTCTTCCGTAATTTGGATCTTCATGTGAAATATCCATACGTTTCGGCACACTTTCCATGACATCGCCGCCGCCACCACCACCACCGGCTTTGCTAATACTAAATGCCCCAACAGATCTGACAACATTTTCCCCTGATTGAGCAGGCGCATTTGCTTGATTATTATTATCTTGACTGTTGGAGCCACCACTAGTATTGGGGGAAGTTCCAGTAGGTTTTCTAATAGAAGTCTCCTGTTGGAAAGCGGACTCCGCAGGGGAAACATAAGGTTTAAATTTACGTTCGAATTGGAACGGTGGGTGGGAGCCTGAGGTGCTGTACAATGTTCCAAGATTCAGAAGATTATTTAGTGCATTAGGGCGCTCAGAAGGATCGTTCTCAGGTTCCTCCGGTTCCTTCTCCGTTGTTCTGACAGGTTTGTCAGGACAAAGTGTTTGCTGATCATCTGAGCCGAGCGTGTCACCGTCGCCTCCACAGTTGTATATGTCATCACACAATAACCTTGAACTTATGCACGTTTGATTCACAGATAGATTGTAATCACTGCACGCTTCAAAACTTTCCATTTCTGCACTGTCATCTGATGTTCCATTCACCCACTCATCGGAACAATTTGCTAAAAATAAGATTGTATTTTCATGTTAGTATTATTTCGTTTGGAATGTTCAGAAGTTTTTTTTTGCATAAAGACAAACTTACTTTTATATGCTGTGAATGCCACCTCCACTTTCAGGATAGGCTTTTTTCTTTGACTACTTCCTGATAGCAAAGCATCCACTAATTCAGATACGTAAGCATGATTGAAAGCCATTCTGATTTTGCCCCCAGTACTCAAAAAGGTTCTAGGCCCGATTAAACCTTTAGACTTGACATTCGTGTCATCTCGCTGGACAATCCCACATATTTTTGGAGTAACACTGCCTAGGCCGCCACCTCCGGGTTTGAGCTCAGCAAACTGTTCAATTTGAAATAAAAATTGATTTATTTAATTCCGTGTGAATTCTTGTATAATACGAGTTTCGCAATGATTCTTACGAATCTGTGTGAAAAATATGCTTTGATATACTACATGGAAGAGTTTTATTTGATAATCATTTATGATGAATCATACCTGAATATAATCAAGACACACGGAAGAGTTGTAACCTCTGTCTCTTGTACTTTTACGCAACCGCAGTTCTTGAACAACGGCTATAAGCCCATATCTACATTTACAAAAAGGATGCATTAAATTGAGCATTGTGCTCACGTAATGGCATTTAAGGAAGCATGCCCTTTGTAAGCAAGATCACGATGGACTTGAACTATTTATTCTTTTCATCATTTTCGCATGCATTTTCAAGGTCCATCCTTCACATATGCAGTTGAAATGTAAAAAAACAACTCATTAAATCTGAACTTACGATGGAGGTGCCTCCACCATGAATTCGCCGACGGTGGATATTCCTCGCTCTTGAAATATCTGTTCCGAAGTGGCTTGCGAATCCCCTGTTATCAACGGGATCACAGTAGAAAAACCTGGAAATTGATTGAGTCTCACCCTTCTGCCGGATTCTAGGTTAAAGATATCAGGGCCTTTCCAGTTCACAAACACTCCTGTCAATGACGAGAGTGAAGCTGTTTCCGGTACAAATAAAACCAAGGTTTACGCATATTACATCACTTCATTATCTAAGCTCAAGATGCAATCGTTTTCAGCATTTTTATTTTTACAAATAAAAATGTGCGTTCTTACGCCCATATTCAACTGCATTCGAAGAAAAGGAACATATCCATCCAAAAACGATGAACGATACCACCAGTCCAAATCTCTCAAAACTCTTTGAAGTTCTCCACATTTTCGCTGAATATGGTTAAAATGTAACCAGAAAAAGGAAGGCAAAAAAAATTCACAGATCAATAGTACACAAGGAAGGGACCTTTGGTTCCTCTTTGGTTTTTGTGGGACAAGGATGGGCACTTCAATCGCTCACGACCACGAGTCATTGCACAAACTAACTATTTATTAAGATGGTCAACATCAAATGTGCTTGAGATAACACAAGTAACCAACCTTCGTGTAAGTTACTACCGGCTAATTAGGAACTTTAGTTAAAATTTCCGTTTTGGAAATTATCTCGCGTGAACATATTTCACGAATTTTGGAGCCCTCTGCGTACCATCACGCAGTTTTCCACGAAATGATTTTCGAGTAAAATTTGCACATTGACAAAAACCAAGGCACAGCATAAAGGTATATGCAACCTGAAACCTACGTACTTTTTTATTTTCTGAGACGTATTCTACGATTCCACACACATTAATCTCATCCTGGTCAAAGTTTTTTTTGCCATGTTCGCAAAACTGGCTGCGAGAGACTAACGAGCAAACTTGTTTTCCACAACTGTCTGCAAATACCTCTTCAACAGGTCTTCATTGAAAGGGAGCTCGACCTCTAAAAATTAAGTAGTGTTCGATTCTCATCATGCTTATAGTCATAGCAGAGCCAGTTACTTTGTCCATTCCCTTTTCCTTTTTGCATGGAATGAAAATGAAATCATGCAACCTTTTACGACGCTCTCACTTACGTACGAGAGCGATACCAAGCCTTGTGTTCCTATCGGTACGTGCGAATATAGAAATTACAAAGCACTCTTAGAGAAGTGCAGAGGGCAGTCTAAAATGCAATGCATTATTATGGTACACGACGTACTGCGACTGTTGGTTGAAGTCAAATCCACTATTCTTACCGTTGTTGTTATTCTGACCGTTGTTGTTATTCTGACCGTACGTATCTACATGCCCAAGAGTGAGAGTGCAACTCTGCAAAATCTTATAGATGACCGTCCTACGGACAGTTGAAGTTATTGTCTTTTTGATTTGGCAATCGCTGATGTTGGTATATTTACTAAATTTTTATCGTGTCAGGATGACAAATGCCAAAATTACATTAGGATGTTCATTCAATGGGCGGATGCAGTTGAGGAAGGTTGAAACAAAAAATACTACTGGCCGACTACTTTGCTACGTTAAAAGGTATCTGCTCCTCGTGGATCTCTATCGCATACTACGATGATGATTTGTTATACTCATCCACGAGGATCTCTATCCTAGAGATCCGAGCGTGATCAGCTTATAAAAATAATGAAGCATATAATAGCTTACACATAATCTATGATAATAAAAATGCTATTACTTGATTTATATATACATACTCCTATAGCAAATATGCACATGCTAATTTGGTATCCCCACAAAGATTTCTGTAGCCTATAACCTCAGGAGAATCAGAATGCCGTCAATGCATGTGGTACACACGTTGTTTGTGGAGAACCTGAAATGACATACACCAGTACCAGATCAAATTATTCTTACACGACCAGAGAAACTTGGTCAGCTCAATGGACAAACAAAAAAGGACACCTTCCAAACAATTAAAAATAAGTAATAACAATTTAATCGTCAGTAGTAGTATTGTAAATTGCTTGGACGTTTGTTTCCGAATTAAACAAGTACCACAAGTTGCGATGATTTTCTGGACTTTCCTGAGTAAAGGGGTATGTGGATTATAAAGGTATTCCACACCGTTCCACATGTATAAACGATATAGGTGCATCTATTTATTCGTGCAAAATACTTTATTAAAAACGGAATTTCCACTTTTTCATGCGTTATGATGATGAGAACCATATAATAATAATTACGCTCCCATGCTTTGTTTCAACTATATTGTTATGCGTGAGTTGTATGCTGACATATTTCAACCGTAAACTACCTTTGGAAGAATGAGTCGGTGATGGATTGTTTGATTATACTATTATACTACAATTATAAAACTTTCAATTAACTCTTCTCTTCCTCGGATTAAATCCTACCACATCATAACTTAATTCTGGATTCTGGCACATATTTATAAAATCAATTCGCATTTTGCATAAACACACGTAAATTTTTCGCAACCCATTTCATCAGTCTTGCCCTTTCAATTGATTTACCATATTGGCCTGCTATTGGCTGCAGTATGCATTATCAGAAGTCATTTTGTTATACAATAGTGTTTATTGATGTACGTGGTTGGAAAATTGCAAAATGATATTCATTTAACTAGAACATTACGACATTCCATGTTCACGCGTACCTGGAAAAATGTGTAAAAAGTTGTCCATACGGAGATGATAAAAAATTCATAAGAAACGCAAAGAGTAAAACTTGCGATTGAGCATCTTTATGCTGCTCATCTTCAGAGAATGCAAAATGCAAATACAGAAACCTTAAAGACATGTCCGCAGGCCAGTCGTACGGTTTGCGTCAATAGAATATCTCGAAATTGCATAAAAACATGTTTATCAAGTTCTGACATTATGCTGTATATATGTGCAGAAGGTTTTCCCGGACCATATTTCTGGAATTTTTGAGTATATCTGCTAGGCCAGTTCTGCATCTCAAAATCGAAACCAAAACGCCCCAGCTTTGACAACCTTAAGAGCACATACATACAAAGCCACAGGAATGGAAATTAGCTAAAATTACAATTACTGCGTTGGTTTTAAGTTAAATTAATTTGTGCGACTGCAGACCACTTCTCGTAAGCTCTAGTACAAGCTAATTAATAGAAAATTGTTGTTTAAGTATTTATTTTATTTTATTAATGTTGCATTCACAACACGCGTTCTTATGGGATACATAGTATAATCACGGTTAAATATAAAATATAAACTCGAGACGAGCTTAGCGCTTACGAAAATGGACGCAGTAATAATAATATGAATAGTATTTTTCGTACAAAACAGAATTGTAAGTCGTATTAAATATGCCCTAAGATAAACGACTCAACCGTACTTAGAGCATTGTGCACCTCCTGAGGACAACTGCTTTTTGCCATCACCCAGTTTCTAAGATCGCCCAGTCGTTTCTGCGCATCTGCAGAACTTAACATAGATTGAGTTGGCACGAACTCCATTTGCTGCATGAACTCATCATTAATTTCTAAATCTCCATCATTTACAACATCGGCGAAGATTTGATCTGGGACGTAGTCATCATGATCATTGGATTCCGGTTCTGGAAGCACCACCGTGCAGCCTACTGCACAAAGGCTATTGTCGATGTCAACGTAGTTCTGTAAAAACAGAATTACATAATATATGTTTAACGAATTCTCCGACAAATAGTCTTAACGTATTGACGCTTGTTAACAGTTGCATACTTACAGTGAACGAATATTTTGACAAAGGTACAGCAAGTCCCAATAGCGCAGCTTTTGCCATTAAATCTGAACAGTCAAATTCAGTTTGTTCTACAAACTTTGTCCTTTCTTTGGAATTGGCGAACCCTCTTTGATAAGCATCCTTCACCAAACTGCTTGGCACTTCATTCCATGCGGTGTTGAGCAAAAAAGCAGCATCCCTGCATGTAATGACATCGCGGTTTCCGCTGTTTACAAGTTTTTCTAAAAGTAGTCGCCTGTATCTGCTTCTAAAGTTCGCACTAATTCCAAGGTTTACAGGATGGAGAAGGGACAAATGATGAGTTGGAATGTTGACAAATTTGATGTTTGGAAGATGTTCACTGAATACATGTAGCGGTGATGAGTCTAAAAGTAGGATAATCCTACGATTTTGAGATTGCAGCTCATTGTTCCATGTGTTCAACCAATTTGCAAAGATGGCCTTTGTAATCCCATTTACAGGATCCGATGTCGTAACGCAGTCCACAGGGAGATTGTTTGGCATAGATGAATGTACGCCTCCGATTAAAAGCAGTTTTCGTTTTTCCGAGCCGTCCCCGTTCGCACATAATAAGACCATTATTCGTTCATCGACAATGGAAAATTGCGAAGCTAAAGATGCGTTAGTTCTGAATTCATACGCTGTTCTGGGAGACATGCGGTACAATATCCCAACCTCCTTGGCAAAAAATATATCTTTCTCATGATACACCTCGTGTGCCTTCTTATCCTTCACGCGGAATTTTGGCCAGTTATACTTTATCCAGTCTTTACTTGTCAGAACACTCTCATCTACTTTGCAAACGCCCTCTTTGCTTTCACCTACATTCGTACAAGGAACATCAGGAACGTCAGAGGAACAGTATGTATTTTCACAGTTACCAGTTGAAGTTGAACTTGCAGCTACTGGATTTACTGTTTCAGCCTTTTTGACCTTGAAATTGTTAGAATTAAACTTGATGTTATATCTTTGCTTAAAACGTTCCAACCATGCTTGAGATCCTTTAAAATCATTTTTCCCTAATTGACTCGCTATGTTTTCTGCCATTGTCATTACAACTTTAGTATTCACATACACATTTTGACTAGTAACAGTTTGATACCACGAGTACAGAGCCTCGTTAATATCATCGTAAGTACCTTTGCGAAGTCTTTTCCTCAATGGGGCTCCGCTGTTGAAAGCTTCTTCTATTTTATTTCTGGCAGCGATTGTACTCCAGACAGTGGACCTTTTCAAATTTAATTTGCGAGCAATTTGAGTTTGTGATACTCCTTCATCCACCATTCGAATTATTTTCATTTTTTGCAAAAGATTTAACGCGGTTCGGGATTGCTTCCCGTTGCTGCTCGTACTTTTTGTCAAGGGTTCAGGTATACCTGGCCGCCCCATTCCACTTAGATCCGTGTTAGATTCGTCGTTTTCCAAGTGGTCCTCGTGTGTGCAAGAGGTATCCTCCAGAACAGCTTCAGATTCTGATGAGGATGACACCGAACTAGATGTGATTTTCTTTTGTTTGCGTGAATCGCATTGGTCTTCAACCTTAACTATGTTTACTCTAATCCTTCGTAGAGATTTATTGGATGATGACTCCCCAGATTTTGTGTCCACGTTTGTTTCACCATCCTCATCATCGCTTCCACCGACGTCTGATTGTGAGTCCGATAATATTTCTGTTGGTTCCATTTTAATTGACAATGGAGTTTGCGCTTGGAATAAGATTTCATATTTAGGCTTAATGCTTCCTTCTGTAAAGAAAATCATACATGAAGTGATCATCCATCCATCCAGTGAACTCCAATTTTAAAGGACGGTTCTTGGTAATTATAAATACATACTTTTGTCAAAATGATTTTCACACAATAAAAGACTGGATGACAAAGTCTCCGGTGGAATGCTGAACCAAGCTCCCATTTCCAGTGTATCAAGCCACGTTAGTTGACTATAAGATTTTTGTAGAAAGCATATATTTTATAGTTATTTTACATATTACAGGACATGGTTATCAATGTTATCATATTCTTTAAAATAAGTCTTTTGAGGTTTGTTATTTACGTTGGGCGATCGGATGGAAAATGCCTGCATTTTCGTTTGCTCCGTATATGTCTCCTACACCAAGGCAAACAGCACATTAGTGACATGATGGACACACAAGCCCCCTTTAGATATCTTTCTCTTTGATTTTAGAGGCATGTATGCTGTCAGATCATGATTAAAATATTGAATATGTATAAAAATTCCAGAAGATTTGCGGTAAAACGATATGGATTTTTCTGTATTTCAGTACAAACACTTTTCTTGATATTTTTGGTGTTCCTTCACAAACACAGCAAACATTCAATCCCAGCAACCGCGTGCATGTTGTTTTGATGTGTTTTGCCCCACTCGGCTCACCAATGTGCCTCATTATACTTTTCCATCAAGGCCGAGGCATTGTTGCATGCATCTTCCAGTCCTGTTTGCTAAGGCAAATGTGCTGAAATGGGAGCTTGGGAGAGTCGTCGGAACATTGGGAGTAGATATTGATGTAGAGTATATCAATAAGAAATGTTACAAAAATGGTTACATTCAACAATACATGAGAGAGAATAATATATTCAATTTATTTTAAAAATTCTTATTTTAATTCATTTCAACTTCATCTTATTCAATTAAAATAAATAAATAAAAGTATGAAGTAATGTATGATAATCTGTATCAATAAAATGGAAGTCCACGTGTGAACCTGTTAATCATGTCAAATGTCCATGCAGGTTGATCATACGAAGAGACATGCCCTGCATTTCTGATGAGCACATACAGAAGATTTCTAGCATTCTTCACGTATCCTGCAATTTCCCCATTTACCTTCCATGTGCTCCGGATAGCGCGATCATATTCATCCGAAGCTTCCCATTTAAGATTCTGGACAAACTTGTCAATTCCCGTGTGTGGAACTATGATATCTAATTGTGGAGCATAAATAAGTACTCGGTAATCTTCATTCAGCAGTTTCTCAACTTGGGGCTTCACGGATTTGCAGATATCTTCAATCATGTGTGTTAGCACAGTAATGCTTCCCCGAAGAAAGGGTTGGTCTCCAACATGAATTGCTTTGCGAACATGTTCTTCGCTGAGAAAATTTGCATAACTCTTGTAATCCAGTGGTGTGATTGTTTCCAAAACATTCATATAAAATCGGAAATCAGTGATGTTGTGAAAGTAGGACGGCTGGTCAGGATACCCCAGAATCAAGTTTTGCACAGCCTAAACAAAAATGAAAATATCGTTAGAATTACTTGCAAAATGCATACATACACATAATGTAAATATGTTGAGAAAATAACTTAAAATTATTCATTACTAATAGCTTACATCAGTTGCTTCTCTCCACTTTTTAGCACGTATTAGTTTTCGAATTCGATCTTCTTCTGCGTAGAAGATTGCTCGCTGGTTGGTGTCAATAAGACCGATATTGTATAGATAATCACCGTACTCATTTTGGGTTAGAGGATCGGAGAAGCCCGATCCGATCATTATTCCTTTAAGATTCAGTTTTGTTCGTCTGTTTTTAATCCGATTCTCATTGTGAATCTTGAAGGCGACGGATGGAACATATTTCCCTAGTATCAATTCATTGAGGATACATTGAAAATGAGTACAATGCAAATATTACCAAGATTCATATAGCCGCATTAATGAATACTAATGCAATAATAATAACTTAAAACCTGCGTAAGACTCTCCGGCGATGTAGAATTCATTGTTGATGTATTCGGGGAACACACGGAAGAATTGTTGCAGAGCTTCATACAAGTCATTGGCAACTTGCTCTTGAGATCTCGCATAGCCCCGCTCACTATTTGTGAAACTAAAGCCTGAAACACGTCAATGTTGATAAATAAATTAAAGAATGGAACCTTCACACCCAATAAAGAAAAAAATATTGTACACATTTCAGTACCTGTTCCCACAGGACTATCGATATATAGAATGGAATGCGTCATGGTCCATGCATGAGAACGATAATCCAGAAATCCCTTTTCATTGATCATAAACGGTCCGTTCTCAACAAATAGACCAAACATACTACTCGTTCCAGGCCCACCATTTAACCATAGAACAACTGGAGCATTTTCTGCATTGTACTAAAAAAATATCAAAGACTTGAGTCCCAAATTCCACATAAATAAGTAATATGAACTTAACTTAAATAATTTATTGCTTACTGCGGCAGGAAAGAACCAAAAGAAGAGGTTGGAGTTGTACTCCTGGTTGACGGTAAAGAATCCACTATAGCTTAACACATCCGTGATATTTGATACGCGAGCAAGCTCTTTCCAGATCAACTCTCCACTTTTTCCTCTTTCCATGATTGGTGTGAGAAAGAGTTTTTCTCCGTAATCCCCATCCGGTTTTATTGGTTTGGGCTCCTTCGGTTCTTGTTCCTTCTTTTGACTTTCTGGATCTGTTCCTTTTTTTGCCATTTCGTACGTATGCTCCTTGGAATACAACCAAGCTTCCGTACCACATGGGATCGCCCAAAATGTGTACAATATGAAAATTATACACTGAAGCAAGAATAGCCTAAACTCCATTATTTTTCAGCCCTGAGAAATGACAAGTATGAATGAAAAAGTGAGAAATATAGAACAGCGCAAGAGTCCACACGGCTTTGTTGTGCGAAGCAAAAATCAGAGAGTGAGAGCAGACGATTCAATGAAAGATTTTTAAAATTCCACTCAATGAATCGCAAAATTTCTCGTATGAATTGTGCCAATATTAGTATAACTTCAAGCAAACATATAATCATAATTACAGTGTTGTTTTCTCATCATTTGTGACTATATGAAGTCTCCCCATTTTACCTACTTCAGAGTAGCTATTAGTATAAGGGTGAAGGTATGCATGTATCGCTGATTTCCGTTTTATGTTTTAATTACGCCTGAAAAATAATAAAAACGAATCTTAATTATTAAAAATTCCCCACAATACCTATGCAGGTCAATGTATCTGAAACGATTTAAAAAACTTCTCGAGTTTCGCTGCAGTTGTACATCACCACATTATTGACAGCGTTAATCATTTGATAGTGACATTGTGTTGCTCCTTGTAATAATAATTAAATTACGTAGCCGATAAACCTAAGCCAACCTCAACGTTTAAAGCCATCAGAAACAATGAAACTGATTGTGGCGACCAGAGATACTACGGATGTATACTATTAAATTATAAGTAGCACTCTGAATAAAAATGGGAGTTTCGTTTATATATGCTTTTTTTCTTTCTTTTAATTTGACTCGTGCATAATTATCCCGGTAGATAAGACAAGTGGGGCAATAGAGCAGACTACAAGTTTAATTAATTACAGTAATTATTAAATATCGGTTTTATAGAATTCTAACAGGACTCAACTGATTTCGTTGCACCTTGGATTCTACCATGAGAAATTTTGCTTCGGTGCCCCATTCAATATGTGGTACATGATAAAATTAAGTTTTGGTCATTTTAGATAGGCTAACAGTGCAGATTAAAGTGTAATCTAGAAATTCAGAAATTTTTGCAACTTTTAACGTTGCACAATTACTAGTACCGTATATGGTTTTAGTATGGATATTATAATATATTTATATTTACTCTAAATCTGTGTTGAGATCTACATATAATTTTCTCAAAGTATTTATACTCAAATGCGCATTTACAGCGTATTCCCTTCACTTCACACGTTTAGTAAAGTCGCAAGGTATATTGATAGCGTTACTTTCCACTGGACCTTAAGCTTCCACCAACGCCAGCTGGAGATCGTAGAGCACCATTGTCGGCAATGGTTTGTCCATTTCCTTTTACAACGTAGTCCCCAACATCTAAAACTAATGAGGGTACAAAGATTACAATGCTGAATAGTTGCAAAAAATGATCTCAGGAATATTTTTTGTAGTTTTGAATATCTTACGTATCGCTTTCTGAGCTTTCTTGCTCCTGAACCTAGGAACATAGAAACGATCGTCCAGGAATCTTGGACTATCGAAGCGGAGCAATGGAACTTTGGCAGCGTCTTCGTTTCCTTCGCGGTGTAAGTCGAGTATTTCGTCTGGAAGAGGACAGTTGGCTTCAAATTCAAATCCAAAAAATTAAACTAGCTTAAATTGGATATATCTATTATCGATGGGTTCGTGGTATTGGTCACGATCATGTTTCTTTCAAATATGGAAATACGTGTGTTTACCTAGCCTTGGTCTGCCAACAAATAGAGATTGACCATCCTCTATTGGATACTGCATATGCTCCATTTTCTCGGTACTGGAGAACATACGACTGGGTTGTCCGCTCACGTGATGATGATGAGAAACTATCACTAGACTAAGTGCCAAAAAGGCTACTGGAAAATGTTTAAAGGAAGCCATTTGGGTTTGCAATGGAAAAGTTACAGCTTCGTTTCTCGGTTCTAACCACTGGTCGTTTCTCAAATGTGAAATGTCTTGAGTTTCCAGTCCTTTTTATATATGAACATGAAATGCTTTTTACGGGGGTTCGGGGTAGTTCGAGCTATCATTTCGAAGCATATTGTCGTTCTTCCACATTGCATATTCTTGCGGAACAAGTAATTTCCGAAACTTCAGGGTGCCGCAACACCATTGGCACTTGCTTTACAATAAGTCAAACATCCAAGAAATGAATAATACAATTTAAAGAGGGCACACGGCACACGTTTTTGTCGGAATGTTAATTTATTTGCATTTGATCCTTCTTTAGTCATAAATTCGTACAATTAAATAGTCTATATCGAAGATGAAAGGCAATGAAGTCATATCACTTGTACTGTTCTCATCGTATAAAATATATTGAGAAAAATATGTCTATATACAAAGTGGGCTTTAAGCACATTATGAAATGAAGATATATACATTTATATGTAGATATATTGGATGCAGGTGTCATACATTTTAAAAATACGTTAGGAATTGATTAACCTCAATTCGCTTTGTAAATTTGAAGCTTTGTTCCGTTGGTTGTGCCATTTTGAGCTGGTGAAGGGCCATCTTTTCCTATCGAGATTCGATTTCTGCTCCTTCTGGGAAGTGTTTTTGGAATATCTGGCACCCAATGGTTTTCGAAGGTTGGCGAAATAGGAACATATTTGAAGAAATTGAATCTGAAAATAGACAGTCACATAATTTTTAAATTTCAAAACTTGCATAGTTCGGGAATTCAGAAATCCGACGATAATTACAGATTTATACAAGTTTAACATCTTTAACGAAACACATACCTTTTAATAAAGTTCATACAGAATGGAATGTCGTATGATCTATCCGTATTTCGGGCACCTCCTTCATCGTCATCATCACATTTTAGGTGAGCATTCCACGCAACAAGTCCTCTTTCTTCCGGTGTTCCTGTAATCAGACAAATTTTAGTCGAGTGATGTTCTTTGTATTCCCACCGGATATTATAAATCTTTGAAGGGATTTCTTTTTTTCGAGACATCACTCAAATACCTGGTATTGTATTATCCAGAAAAAATCCCAAGCAGCCGGCAACAAACATTCCTGTACTGAGAAGTATGCTAAGGATTTGATTCAAACTTTCGTTGCCGAGTTGTATTGCTCCCTTGTGCTCGTCCATCCATTTGGAAATAACCTTTAGAAAAATGTCATTCGATTAACACTAAAATACTTTAGATCTAAAACATGCTGCGATCTAATAATTTCTCATATCTACAAGAAAAAGATTTCCGTACAAGGCCAAAGAAGATGGAAAATCCCAAAATAAAAATGTTTCTCGCAGAGTTCAGATCGACGCCTTGAAGATTGGAGAGTCCCACGGCAGTAACAGTGGCGAAAACAACACAAAAGATTCCTCCCACAATCGGTTCCGGTATGCAAATGAATGCCGCTCCAAATTTCCCAATAAGCGAAAATATGATCATTAGTGCTCCAGCTGCTTGGATAACTCTTCTCGATCCAACTTTGGTCACACTGATCGCTCCAATATTTTCACTGTACGAAGTGGTCCCGTTAGAAGTTCCAAAAATGCCAGCGATTACGCAGCCCATTCCTTCCACGAAAATTCCTCTATTGATGGCATGTTTCGGTGGTGGAGTTGCACCTACAAAAGACAGCATCATATATCATTTCCATTAAAAAGCTACGGTTGGTATTTGCAATTTTGACCTAAAAGTGTGAAAAATCTTCGCTCTCACCAGAAATGCGTGCACAAGCGTAGTAGTCACCAATCGACTCGATTGCTCCAGCAATTACGCCAGATAAAATTCCAAAAACTGCTCCAGCCGTGATTGTCGGAAGGCCCCATTGAACTTTAAAAGAGAAAAATAACTGTAAACGTTTTTTTTCCTACAGGGATGCAAGTGTATTTGAGGAAGTTTCATAGAAATGAGAAAATTACAGGGATATGGAAAGAAAAACCAATCCGAATTTGTAATGACATTCAGTTTGTAGTCGGTTCGAGCACGATCATCTACCTTCAAGGCTCCAGTTGCAGTCAAAATTCCGCACACACCCCACGTTATAGCAATGGTAAGCAGCACCTAACGGAGAAAAGAAAGCCAGGTTATCTATGAGTTGTTAAGTGCGAAGTTGCATCTGGCATCATTACTCAAATCGTTGTTTTAAGGTGTCATTAAACGTGTTTATGAAATTTCATTATCGCTATACTACGTTTATTAGTTCCGTGAATAACAACTTAAATTATTGCGAAGCAAAATATGTCAATTTGTTGTTACGTTGATAAGTATTGAGTGTATTTACATACACTCAATGAACCGAATTCATCTCACTTTTTCTTATCTGTTGCATGAGTCACTATACTCGGGCCAAATGAACTTTTCGTCTTACGAAGTTAAGTATTCAATCGTTTTAATTCATGCTGTTGTACTTATGTGCACGCGCAGATGGAATGGCAATTATATTATGATTTATCATGACATAAAACTTCACAATTTTTAACTTACAGGAAATACTTGAAAGACGGGATACGAAACTGTCTTCCCAGATATCTTCAGAAATGGAACATACAGCTCCTTGTTTCGCAAATACTGAGAAAAGAGAGTAATGAGAACGATGGTGCTGTAAAAACATGAAAATAAATAAAACATGATCATCTCATCAGTTATATAATCAGGTCAATGATTCAAGATGGTGTTTTTCATAGGAAAAATATGAATCTTCACGCTCATGAATTCATCTTTCTCGTATTCGTCTACAAAAGTAACAGCAACCATGTGCTATACAGTGCATTAACTGTTGTCTGATATGAGCAGAAGAAACACTCATCTTCTTTTAGTTTGATAGGACTCGCTGTTTACTCAAAATGAATTGAGCGTACGTGGAATTTATATTATTGCGTGAGACTTGAAGATTTCATTATTTTCAGAGAAAATTATTTTTATAAAGTAAAACGTAGTTGGGTAGTTGTTCTCTTACAGAATCGCGATGCCCCAGTTAGTTGACGCATGTAAACCTGCTACATGAAACAAAGAAAGACCCAAAAGACTGATGGCTGGTGCAACCGTCAGGGGCGAAATATATTTCAGAATCAGTCCGACGATTCCTGTAATATGGAAAATGTTCATTCTCAATTTCAATTAAGCACTTTGTAGCGTAAAATACACATATCTGTATTGCATCTCATCATGACACGTTGTGAATGTTGTGATGGGTTAGTACGATAATAATAGTTGATAAGAAAAGTTATCTTTCGCAACGGCTATGTCTAAAATGGAAATGGTACATGGTAGTTATTCGGTGCTCAGCGAATATAGAACTTTCATTCACAAACTCATATTTTTGTATACTTATAAAACGTGACAGGTTTTACTCTCACCCTAACCATGACCCTAAAACTTACCAAAAAAGCCGATGGCAACTTCAACAAGTGATGCGATAATGATTGCCCCTTGAATCTCTCGTATTCTTCGCTGCCAAAGTTCGGTTCTCGCTTCTGGAGTCAAAGCACTGATCACAGACACTGGAGGACACTTCCACTCGGGTTGACTCAAAATTGCTAGGGCAGGAACGATAAAGGCAAAACTTCCTCCTTGAATTATAGGCAATCTCGTTCCGAAAGTACTTTGAAGTAGAGTCACGACTCCGGAGACGAACATAATCGTGGAAATGATTTGTGCTCTCGCCGGGTCATCTTCTAAGATGCACATGGCAGGGCACAGTATAAACGGAACACTTACTGTGCTCCCGGCCATCATAATGTAATGCTGGAATCCGAGGAATATTGTGAGGTACCAAGGAGGTTCGTCGTTAATAGAGTAAAACAAGGCATTATCTCCCAGCTCTAGGTTGTCCGAACTCGTTGAGGTGGAAGTGCCAGCTTCTTGGGCGACACTGCCATTTCGGGATTCGAATTGGGGATCCTTCATCCCTTGCGTCTGCTTCCCGTTGCTCGTCGTATGCTGGAAATGGGGCAATATATTTTCAGTTAATTGATCGGCACCCATATTTGAAGTGTATTAAGGCACCGAATAAGTCAGCAAGGTGTTATAAATAGGCGATGGTCCGTTGGAAATTCTAAGTCTGCTCATTTAGAAGTAAATCTTTGATATGTCATCAATAACTTGAGCTTCACTCTTTTTATATTTTCTCTTTTTTTATATTAAACACCATTTGGTGAAGATGCAGTTAGTCACTTACTCTAAATGTGGTTTTATCCAGTGAGGGTATTGGTTGGATACGTCAAAGTTTAATCTTTGATTTAACTTTATATACAAAAACAAACTACGCATACATGCAAACTTAATTTGTGTATATATAAATATATCGCAATCACGAGTCAGACTATGCGTTGCTGTCGTAAGAGTACTGAATTCATAGATTTATTTTCAACTCGTCAAACATTCTTCGGAGTATTGTGGATGTAGAACATGCTCTTATTCTAACATACATTACATACAAGACATGCAATTACATGTTAATAACGGATTTCCCTGTCATATTATTGACACAACGACACATCAAGTATCATTATTCATGTCTTTTCCTTTGACCTCAGACTCACCCTTGAATGATCAGGAGTGTCTCATTTGGTGTAAAATTCCACACTTTTCAATATTGTCGCAATCAATTTTTTTTAAATGAATAGCTACCATTATCAAAGTTTTATGTCAAGTGAGTCTGCCACGTAAGACAACTTCCATCATTGTCTACATAGCTTTTTGTTCATTGTTCGCCATAATTCAATCCGCAGGACAAGATAACGTGTGGCTAGTGGCCACATTTCCGAGAACATATTGTCAAAATTTAATTACAATTTACAATATCTAGCAAAATAGTCGATAATAATAGCTGGTAAGTGGTACATGTCATACACTTCACTTTTGCCACGAAGTCATTCTGAATTTTTGTTGATCAACTGGGGAAGGAAACGGGTGATGGTATTTGGTAAGAAGGAACCCAAACACGAGTGTTTTGTCCTTATCATGAGATCATGACCGCAATTGGTAGATAATATCAGAATGTTTGGATTCTGGGAAAATATTTATATACAATGTCCTGTAATCTCGTTTTGAAATAAGTATAAGCAAGGCGCGGTTGTGTTATGTTATATACATAATATGTATGTTATTTAACTTGTAATTTCAAAGTTCATATTTTTGACTTTGTAATTCGTAGAATTAAATGTCACTGATTTCTATACTCTCAGCTCAGGCAATAAGAAGGGGCACTGGCAGTCAATCAGTCAGCCACGGGACGGGTGATAGGACAAGGTGAAATACTCTTTCGAATGCGTGCGAAATAAGTGTCAATGTCAAGACGCAATATTATTATGTTATGATATAAATGTTATGAATATGCATCTGAATTTCCCTGCACAAGTACGCATCACTATCATTGCAATAACAGATTACGTAACTAACGGGCATTCTAAATACAGGGCTGCGACTCTGGACCTAACTATATAATCACTGCGTATACGATCCCGAATCGATATAGGTGCTGGAAGCATTTTATTGCATCTATAGTTGTGAGCACAACTGAAATACTGGAATTTACAAACTTCCAAGAAATGGATGAATGAGGAAATCTGTCATCTTCGTCTGACCTGACTCATCTCATCAGATGATATCAATCTTAGTCTATTGCAAATATGATGGTGACGACTACCGGATTGCATCCAGAGCTGTGAATATTTCAATGGGTAAAATAACACGTAGTCCAATGTCCAAAATATATACATGCCTACTAAATCTTTAAATGACGTACATCATTAATTAACTTACGCATGTAATGTTTAAACTATTCCATGCTTGCAGGTTGCAACGAACGTGGTACGCATCGCATGAAAATCTTATATGTATATATACGCAGGATGATGAATGGACATAAATTACGCATATTATCGCAATTAATGTATATAGACAATAAAATGTATGCTTTCACCTGAGCCACCAGATTTCAGAGGTTAATCAGTCGAGGCAAGGCACGTAGACTAGGCAAAAAACTTGTAGTCAAGACATATCACCTTAAATGATCACATATTAAGGAACGTCGAACTTTTCAAGAACAATCCAGGAGACAGATTTCCTGAGAATTTGGCCGATAACCTATAGACCCCTTGTCAATGTGTCATCAATGAGTATAATTAGTTTCACACTAAAGCTCCTGACACAGTAGCGACATGTACATATACTGTTATACGTTATATGTGGGCACTCATTTTCGCTTTCAATTTGAACGATTAATTACAATTAGTACTAACGATAAGACTAATATGTCAAGTTTAAACCTCGGACCACCAGATATGTACATATAGGCCACACCCGCAATTCTGAGAACGACACTTACTTCCAGTCCGTCAGATCAGTCAGAAATTGATATGAGAGGACGCAAGTACGTATGAAACAATTATAGATCAAGTTTCTTACTGCTTCTTTTATATTGAATTTAATTCCAACATGTCTTGTCGAAATGTTGATTAGATAGGGCAGTTTGTTATTTCTGCCACACAAAAATCAAAGATCAGTTGCTAATCCAAAATTGAAAGATTGAAAAGATGTGTATTGTGTAGGAACATGAGTGTTGAAATATGCACCCATGATTGATGCCTGGGTGGCAACACGAAAACTTTGGTAGATTGACAATCGTACCACTATGTGCTTGACCACTTTCATTTCAGGGCCGAATTTCAAACTAATGGTAAAGTAAGTTACTGCATGAATGCTTCTGCTTTTGAAACTCTGCACGTACTTATTCTAAAAGACATACACTAGGCACGGTTCGACGGCTTCGATAACACAACCAAAAACGTTCGTCACCGCATCGCATTATATCTTGGTATGATTTGCTCCAGCAAAATAATGCAAAATACGTGTCAAACCATGAATGTTGGTCGTAAATCCAGCTGCTTGGAAAATGTTACGACTAACTAATATGGATTTCTGAACTGTAGACCTTAATTGTTTTTCATGAATTACGTCAGCTCAAGATAGCTGTCTTGAATGACTAGCTCGCAGCCGTGAAAAGATTTATAATTTATGTGTCAAACATGTCTAATTCACACCAAATGTGTGAAATAGAGTTCATTACTCCATAAGTGCGGTGAGCAGTTACTACGTGCATGCACATATGTCAAGCATTTTCAAGCAATAAATTTCCACGTAGATTTGTGCTTAATATTCTCACCTCGTCGGGGCCGATTTCCAGCGCAGGATTGTCCATGGTTTACTTGTATTGCAGCGAAACGTATCCGTGAAGTTTTCTGTACCAAATAAAAATCCCCATTTTAGTTTCAGCTACTTTTTATAACCAGTAACTAAACTGAATTCATTTCATTGTTGAGCCAATTCATACTTTCACACCCACTAAATGACCCATTTTTGGATTTGAGAAAACATGCCAGTCAAAAAAGCTAATAATAAAATAGGTTAAAATATATTGTATCCAAAGTGCATTTTATGCTGGAGACCTAAACTTTTCCATAAAAATCTATCTAAATACAAGTACAAACTTCGGATAGGATGTTGAAGCCTTTGTTCGTTCTTATAGTTCTTTGCTTGGGAAGCGCAAGGTGATAAATTCGATAAATGTGCCACAAACAATTACGGTAATGCCTGTTTTTAAATGTACATATGAGGCGTGAGTTATATATTTGTGTAGTTTATATCGACCTTTTAATGAGATCTAAATATCCCGAATCGAGCTGCACTAGCGAGTTACAGCTCCAGTACATGTTAATATGCAGGTGCAAATGACGTATTAATGAAAACATTCACCTAAATCTTTCTGCTGACAGTATGCACGTGCCAACTCGTATTCGGATTGAACACATTTTACAAGAGCATACCAAAAATTGAATATTTAACATGCTCGATAATGTAAAAGTAAGTAAACATGTACGGATAAGGATGTTGACATTTGTGACGTACGTCATCCTTTGTCAAATATTTTAATTTTACTGCATACAGGCGATATTTATACAGCACAATGGGAAGTTTTCTTTTAAACTACTTTGGTCCATTGTCTTACATGGAACATCCATCAATTTCCAAACAGCATGCAATACTACTTCAGCATAATTTCTTTCCTGTCAATTTCTTAAAACACACTTTAAAATCTTACCTTTAAAATCATAAATCAACACTTCTAAAACATCCTATGATGATGTGTAACATTTGAATTCATTTTTGCAATCTGCTTCCAGAATATTTTATTTCAGTTTCTGCTCATTCCACACTTCACTCTACAAATTTTGGTAACTCTAGTCAGGAACCACTCTTTATATTAAGTACACCAATCATATAAAACTTTGCTGGTATTTAGTTTTTGACCCGACAGGAATTTGCATACAACCACGAACCAATATCTTCCAACAATCCAAAATCCATTTTCACAAATAAATGTAAACTTCTAAGGAAGCAATGGTAATGAGTCAAGCAAAATCCCAGCCTAGAGAGAACAAGAGATCGCACACGTTTCACTATCTTACTAAAATGTATACACGCATGTTTTTAGGAGCAGGTCCCTCATTGGACTTTCTCAGAATGTCGCCTCACTTTTATCTCAAAAAATAAAAAATCACGCACACAGTCCACAAAAGCTTCATGCAATGCACTCTTGCACACAAACTAGCGTGCATAACCTGTTGTCTAGCGCAAGTGCATTCCTGCGAGGTACTAAAGTTTTGTCTGCTGTCAGATTAGAGGAACAAAGCAGAACTGCTTCACTTTGGCGTGACTTGCATTGTGTTTTTTTAACAATCCCATCGGTGTATACAGAGATTGTTACTGGTTTTTACCTAAAAATGTACGCTACTACGTGTTATGCTTTGAAAAGTAATCGAGCAAAGCTTTCCGTAATGTGCATTGCTGTATGCATATATGCATTGTCTGCGCATGTACTCTCCACTTTGTAAAAATCTGAATATGAGCAGTTTTAGTTCAAGGGAGACTATATATATATGTATTATATTATTAATATTAATGAAAGCCAAGTTTTTTTTGTTGTACGCATTTTAGGAAAAACATGTTTTCCGATGCAGTCGATATAGAAGTATTGTAAACAGACGCAGGCTCTTTTCACTGCGAATGAGGTACGTATAATACAGATTAAGAGCAGAATAAAAATCACATGGCATAGGAAAGCAATTTAGTGTGATGATATAAAAGCAAACATTATGCACGCTATCTGCATGTATTGTATCATAGTCTAAATGTGATTTACACTTCCTATTCTTTTCTTGTACATCGATTCGATATCAGCGTTTTCAGATTATGTAGTAACAGAAATCGCATTAGAAATCAATGTAACATGTATGAAAACTATGAAATGGTTATTGAACTGTCTCGTGTGTGGAACGGATAACATGATTGTTATAATTTGCGATACGCAATATAAACTGTATCAGCTCCGGTGTCGCTACCAGTAAATTGATCAAAGGTTTTAAATAATCAGCATCTTGTTTTGTCAAACACATTTTGGGTTTGGTACACCAGAGAGCTTTTACTGTAAAGTCTGTCAAAGAAGATGTCACACGGTTTATATGCATGTATCACACATCACACCTAACGGAGTTTTTACATATTTGAAGCAGCATACGGTAATCCTGGATTCTGGATTCGTAAATCATTCTTGCTGTATGGACAATATCGCAAAAAAATATATCGAGTAGACAGTTCCATTCACATGTGAACGACTCCAGAAATGTCTCCTGCACTTTATTCGTACGATAATATATGCTGCTTCAGGGGTCAACTTGCACTCACTGTGCAGAGCTCAATGATTATTACATCAAGTATCATTCCAGAGTCATGAGATAACATTTCAAACGACGGGATGAAACTTTGATTTGATTTCGATAAAACAAGAAAAAAGGTGATTGAGAATTTCATGAATACGATTTTTTGCTAGGCTTGATCTGCGGACTTGACTCAAGTTCTTTGTGAAGTTCTGAACGTATAATATGTCAAGATCAAAATTATTTATGAGTTCATTCCATTCAGTATTACAAATGCGGTGTTCTTGAAATTAGCCATTAATCAATTACTTATTGCAAGCATAGACAGCTAGAAGATCATTTCATGCGTCTTTTACAGAAATAGCAGCTTTTTGTATTGGCTTCCTCTCACCCGTCACTCACACGCCTGCAGATCCTAATATTCTTGCTATGAAATGGCCAAATGCAGATGCATATTTAGCAAACAAAGGTTTGCATTCGGTTATGTGTATTACACAAGTTTATGTGGAGGTAGACTCCGTCTTACATTTCATATTATATATGTTGTTGTTGGTTGTTGTTGTTGAAAATGATAAAATATATTCACATATGGGATTTCCACTGATGCAGCACACAGCTCACACACAAGAAAAGCATTTTTACTTGATCCATGACCAAAGCTTTTATACCGTGACTTTTATGCCTGATACCAATAAGTAGTGACATCAAGAGAGTAGAATGAAAGTTTGCAACATTCCGGAAGCATAATTCGGTATACAAGCAAGTATATTTATGAAACAAAGACGACGATTTTATATGTAGTCAGGTAATTTATTGTTACCAAATGATGGAGGGTATGCGGACTGTCTTCGTATTAAAAAACTATTTAATCAGGTATGGTATGGCAAATACCGACGTTGACGTACCTACCTTGATACATTGATTTTACTTATTACGTATTGCGAATTGCAGTTCTTATCGTAAGTAATAGAAAAATATGAGTCTTCGCGACGGTTTTGTATCGGATTCCACATAGGTATTGGTATTAGTCTGTCCGGGGTATCCTATACAAACATCTATTTTGCATTTTGGTATCTGCTTAGAATTAGAATTACTAATCCCCCAAATGAGTTTACAGCAGTGGTTATGCAACACATCACAATTGCAATTAGCTTTGGACACTGAGGAGATTATGTCCACATTAAGCAACCATGGATGTATGTATTTAGATTTTGGATGGAACAATGACAATGAAAGGACCTTACTTGCATAAATTTGACTACAATGTAACTAATTTATTTCTAAAATTACCATAAAATGACCTTCTCTACGATTTCAACATGGTGACATCGGTGATGTGTTCACTTGCAGAATCATTACCGCCGATAAGTATAAAGTTAGTTTCAATTCAACGCATAAAAGGCATGCCTAAACTGCCCTAGCCTCAGCATCATCAGTGCTTTGGTTTTATGATGATTGCAATCTGAATCAAATAGGCTTGGTTTAACATTATGCACGGTTGCTGGTTACTCGTGAAACTGAAACATACATTACATCCACACAACAGGGAATCCTTCGTCTTAGACGAGTTAGAGTTAAAAATTCCTGTACACATCGCTGATGTTCTGATGTAGTATGCAAAAAATATGGCAAAATATCAACGCATCAACATGTTACAGCCCATGACCAGCGCGATGAGAACGTAAGTAGGGGAGCGGTAAAAATAGGACAAACTAGCCAGCCAAATAATGATGATTAGTAAATTGCTACGAGTTTTTTTTGCTAGTCTCATACTTATATGCTTTTTGCATTGTGTTCTCGTATGATCTATGTAGCTAAGCTATAATATGTATGCTTTTTTTATCTTGCAAAATACTGAAGTGTTTATTTAATATAAAAACTTACTCTACTGGGATTCATTTATTCACTTACATATTCATACCAACATTATTCCCAGCATAGCATATAGACAGACTATCGCAAAGTTTTAGAGGAATTCGTCATTTTGGTAGCTATTATCATAGCTTTCGTGTAATTGTACATTGGAGGTTACGTCTACGTACTTTACATTCTAAACAGTAGATTCGGAATATTGTATATCTCATCTCTACAAAAGAAAAAAATGATTGATCGAATTTTGATTGTATCCAACATCGACATGGAACGATTTTACATTCCACCTTCGAATAGAACTGAAACGATTCGAAAGCTTACAGAGCAGTGGTCAGCAAAACAAAAAAAAACCATATTGATAGGTTATATCTAGGAGCGTTCAATGTGAAACTCGTGTGCAATGTCTTACCATTTCTGTTTGTAAGTTGAAGAAATCCTATGCCCTTGAAATGCCATCGATTGTGTTTGAAAAGTTCTTATTTGCGTTATGCAATTTGGTGCAATCAAATAATCGGACTTTCATTCATGTGTCCAGAGATTTTAATTCAAGGTGATCCCCTTCGTGAATGCTTGCTATGAATTCATTATTTCATCTTTCTGGAGTTTTCAAATTCTAGAAGTAGTAATTCAGAAAGTTGTTGTTTTGATCAAACAATAAAGGTTGTCTGATAACATGGTCAATTTCATAAGTAATTTTCTTTTCCTCGAGCACGTGGTGAGAAAATTCACAGAGTAGCATGTAAATCGACTTGTGCGATAACAAGCAATGTATCCCTGTTATTTCCACATGCTTCTCACCTCACATATACCTACCCTTGTTTTCTTACGATTAGTCTAGGGAAAATGATGATGAATTTCAGAGGAAAACAACAAGCTGGGATGAGGGCTTGTTGGAGAGAAGGTAATTAAGAGATGGTGGTTGGTGTTAGTGTGAAGGAAGTGTTTTGTGCTTAAGCACAGCATATTTTACTTTAAGAAAAATAAATACTTGCTTTCTGGAGCAGAACGAATCCAACATCAAAATGATGTCGCTTAAGCAGTTATTCACACGCTATATGTACTGCAAGCGTGTTTGACAGTTTAATACTGGTCTGGTATCACTAACTTAACGCTTTTAATTTTTCGTCGTCAGCAGAATTTCATATTTACATCATATAACCTATCCGTATGTATTCTGTTCTGGGTATATGTGTACCACTGTCAAAAAATAAGTAGTGCTTACATTCAACGTGGCGTGTATTATAATAACAAGCATACCCATGCCCATCAACATGATTTCATTGCCATACAATGATAGAATGCTGAATTCGCAAGTTGCACTTTCTAGTGCATACGGTAAACGTTACTCATTGTTTCAGAAGCAGAAAGTTTTACAGTAGACAATGACAATTGGTTCTAAACCCTGACAATGGCAAAACCAGCAAACATGAAAATACATGAAAGTGTGACAAGCACACACGCAGAGATTTCTGAAGAGATCTAAAAACCCAAAACGGAATTTGGAGATCTCCCTTGGGCTAAAATAGTTATAAAGAACAAAATGCAGATGCGCGTGAATGTGGTTGATGGTTTGCATTCATGAACTTTCTGGTTGCATCTTGAGATATATTAATTATCATTTTATTCAACCGAAGGTCATTATACCATTCGGCTATATATGCACATGACACATTCACAAGAAGAAAGTCTATGTTTGGGAAAGTTGACATAAGAGATCATATCTACGTACATACGTATCATACACACTAAATAGACTGCGCACGAAAACTACCGGTAATAATTGCCAGGTACAAGTTGTAAATACTAAGATGTACATAGCAGAAATACACACTTCTGCAATTAGCTCGTATCTAGATATCCTTAATATAGCTGACGAATTGACCCAGTTTTTCCGGCAGGTTGCGACAAACCCTTCAATGACTTCGATACTCATTATAACTTTTTTAAATTTCTAATTCATATTAACTATGGTAAAGTATTAAGATATATTACATAGTTAAGTAAAACCTATTGTTGGCCTTCGCAATGATAGACCAGGGGAAATTACCAATCTAACTATAATTAGGTACGTTAATATAAAACCTTGCATTATTGTTGTTTCAGTAGAATCAAAAAGTATTACATAGACAACTCATTTATCCATAATGTCGAAATCTGCTCATCCGAGCTACTATATGAGGTTTTGCAACATTAGAAAATAATACATTGTAAATTCTGTGTATTGAAAACCTGGTCAAAACTGGATCGAAATATTTTCCAAAATAGGTTGCTAAACTTCAAACATTATTTCAGGTAGCTGGTGCGCTCCAACCACAGAGTAAGTAAACTTCACGTGCTTATATCGGGTACAGACTGGCACGCATACTTCCATTGTGTTTGACGATGCTCCTCCATGGCAAGTCAAAGGTCCCTATTTGTGGGAAAGTAAGTAAGACAAGTATGTAATCATCAATCAATAACTGATCATACCTGCCTGTATTATTTCGGTGATAAAAAATGCAATTACCTTTAGAGAAAACCACGCTCTATACGCGATTTCAGGAGAAACTGGAATCGGATGAGGGAACTTTACATGAAATATCTCCTTAAGTTTCACAGGCACGTTTTGAACATATGCTTCTCCTAATACTGGCGAGGCGTCTGAGTCATCTTTATGCAGTTTGATCCTTACGCTATACGGGGCATCATCCACGCTGTAAGGTCCGTAAAAGCCAAAGCTGACGATAGATATCGGTTGATCCACAGTAAACCTTGAAAATTCAAACATGTAATTAGTAAAATTTGATGAGGATTTTGATGCTTTTTGACATATTTTGAAGAAGCGATATCCATTTGCTAACCTATTATACCAGCCAGCCGACAGGTCCACATATTTTCCTTTCATCTCATCATAAAATGTGGCCTTGTACGCAGAAAAGCTTCGCCTCTCATCATTAAATGGCAATGTAGGGAGTAGCGCTCTAGGATTTCAAACAGATTATGTCATGAATCATATTATATAATAAATAAGCATAACTTTCACAAGCATCAAATAATAAAAAGCTTTACCTGCTTTCTGGATTGACCACTTTATATTGTAGCAGCAAAGTGCATTCCTCTGGTGTGAGAACACGTGTTGGGATCACTTCCAATGCGATATCTTCACTCGTAATTACTGGGAAGCGTATGAGCTGCAACGCATCGTTAATTACTTTCCGTTGGTTTTCTGGCGATGCGATAATACCCTGCTTTGAGCACTCTGAATCCGCCCACCTGCAAGATTAATGGTGCATACGGGGTGTTTATGTCGTAGAAATAAAAACAGACATATATTAATTACATTTAATATTAACGAATAATAGAGAACAGAGAATCTTCTTGTTCTAGCAGATCACGAGAAATAGTGTATGATACCATTTCTCTATAAATCAATTTGTCCTTGAAGACGGTTGGTAGAGAATTCACAAAAGTCTCTTTGTTTTGTTACACACATCTCGTTCCAAAGTATTTGGCTTACCTTAAAACACCTTGAAATATCGACAATTCTGAGGCAAAAGTGCCGTTGTCCCTCAAAAACAAGCATAAATTGTCCATAGACATTGTGAGAAAGTCTTCCTTCAGCATGACATTGTCAAAGTTTCTGTAAGCATAAAAAGATAAATTGCTGAGAAAAGTAATTAATTAATCCTCGTGTAATGTCGTGTATGTTCTTAATTCGAGAAATCGATTTTGATATTACCCTTCGTTAAATATATCACAGATCACAGGCAGTATGGAATCTGTGGGCTGTGAGGTGACAATATAAATACTTTTATCCATTTTCATACCTTTTAAGAAACGCAAGAGCTTCCTCTCGCAACTCTTTCTCGTCAAATAATTGTGCTGCCTGGAATATGCTGACGGCATTTTCTTCGGAAAGCTGCATTTTCAGGTACTGCGTGCATTCCACCTCCAGCTCTGAAATGTCATACTTCTTCGCAGCATACATTGTTGCAAGAATATCACACGTATTTAAGTTCTTGTCCAGCTCGTTTACGTAGATAAACTATTATAGGAGCAAAAAAGTGAAAACCAAATTAAATGAACCCAAAGAGATGCAATTACTTTGATAAACTTCGCACAAAATTTTATTATGGTTTGTTGATACCCTTACCCTGAGTAATGTCTTAAACGCTAAAGGCTCGATGTCAGGCAACTCAATTATGTCATCGGAAGCTCCATTTTCGACATTTTCCATGAAGCGCCCCATAAACATCACTTCAAAAACGCTGGAAAATATTGCCAACATGAACCTGTGTGCTCTGATAACTTCAACTTCTCCTCTCTCAGTCTCACTTCCAACTCGGAAAGTAACGTCCGTCATGAGCCCTTTGCTAAGTAAGTGCCTAAGCTTCTCATTAACTCCTGGACAGTTCCTCCTCCAGTCCAGAGGAGGAGGAGATCCTGTTTTTCTAGGGATCATGGACGACCTTGCATTTGTTACCCCAGCCATCCTCAAAAGCTTCTGCACCGAGATTCACTGCGTACACCAACGACCTACTTTCAAGTAAATTGAACTGCTTTAGGCTAGACTGAACGCGATAACAACTAGATAAATTTGCCAACAACGTAATTGGAAATTTTAGGCACCTTCCGTCCCAAAGTCCAAAATTAGAATGAATTCATTCGGACACAAACTTTGCACTAACTCCAAATTTCATAGAGCTCAGTTCAGACACCAAACAAGAAATCGTGACATTTCGTCATGCGTGAACAACGGAACAGCATTAGAATAGAATGCATTCGTAACGAACCAAAATGCTATCCAGAGAGTGGGATAACCTTAGTCGCTGTATCCACTGTGAAATGTCACACTGTGTCAACTCAGCTCTTGACAATCGTATTCATTGGAAATATTGGCAGGAAATTAAGTAATACACAAGTGGAGAAAGAGAAACACACGGGACGGTACTATATACGCATACATATTGCACAAGTCTGTGCACCTACCGGTGCATCGTTTCAGAGCTTAAACCGTATCTAAATGTGAGGATTACGATAAGCTGTAATATGTATATAGGGTATAAGGAACGTTTTTATATCGCATTTAAGAAACCTTAATTCCATCAATCCTGTATTCCAAAAATAAAAGTAAGAACATGTGATGTTTTCTACACACGTGTTTAGGTACATAATATGCATTTACATAAAGCGCAACCGTCGCTCTATAGGTCAGGTTTACATTTCGAAAAGAGAAAGGTAAGACGCAACTGTTTTTCTTGGAGCATGTTACCGTGTGTGTTCCATGTTTTTGGATTGGGACATTTGGGAGTGCCATGCGTGGAACATCGTAGGGTGCTTTGTATACAAAGCGTGGCTTGATGCAAAGGCTTGATGTGAATGTTTTCAAACTATGAAGCTGAGAATTGCTATTTGCACACAAATGTGAAGCTTTGACTTGGAACGTGTTTGAAGATTACACAAAGAAAGAGAGATGAGATAACATCAATTTGAGTTGCTATTTAAAAGTAAGCAATTGAGAATGCCATTTTTCGTGTTGAGCGAAAAAAGTGCGCTGCTGAATTTCCGAGATGAGATGAGACGAGACGAAAAGGTGCAACTGAACTTGGTGCAGATTTGTAAAAAAAAGTAAATCGCACACGCTTGAAATGCTAAATGCTATTTTTGGATAGTTCTTGAATACTTTCGGTGGTAGTAAATCCTTGAACACAGCTGCGCTTTTCGTACTCATTTAGGAGAGAGATGCCGAGAAAAACAGTTTGCAGATGGTTTTTAACTTTTCTCCTCCGTCTTGATCTTTGGAGATAGCCCACCCGATGTGTGCATGACTGTTCGTTCCACTCGTGCGCAACATTTTTTTTACGTCAGTCTGTCTTCTGTCATCAGACAGCATAGCAGTAGAGAGAAAGCCATGCTAAAATAATTTTATAGTAGCATGAAGAGTTAAGGAAGGATAGTAAATTAAATATTGCGAATGATCAGTTTGAAAATGTCGTCGTAAGAATATAGTATCAACTATCAAGAAGTGCGGACTGACTTTAGAACTGGTTCGAAGAGAAAGACGCTGTCCTGAATTCGTCGTGTCGCACTTGGCTTAAAACTAAATTAAAGATGCTGATGAATCGTATATTGTCTTAATGTCTGGTGTAATAAAAAACATTTATTAGCAATCTACGCCCTGATTTAAGATTTAATTTAATGACATGTTGGAAAATTTGTAAACTAATATGAAATCTATTCTTTAGTTTATAACATATATATGACATGACTTTGATATGATTTTATGATTTCTATGATATTTTTGTGCAAGCGAAGAAATGAAAAAAAAACAAAGTATGGAATTTAATTTTTTTAGCCGTTTCTTATATAACCTGCTTGGATGGAAAAGTATCAATGGTTTTATTAGATTTTATTCATCTTCAATTTTCAGGAAATCCTGATGGAATATTGGATGTAATATGCTTAAGGTTTTTAAATTGTGGGAGATCCTGGGGAATAACATCAGGGATGGCAGGAGGAAGATCTCCACGATATGTCGCATACTGTGGTCTATTTCTAGCCAAACCCGGAGTTTTCCGTTCCGATTTTGGGACAATGCTAAATGCTCCACCGTTTGCAGGAATAACTTGTCCATTGTAGGTTAAAATGCTTCCTGGTGGTGGAGGTTCTATACGTGGAATATACGGCTTATCTTCATTTTCGCCACGGAAATTGGATGGAAATGGTCCAGCTTGTCTTCGAGTCCGCCCTAATGCAAAAGTGCCTACCTTTGCATCGGCCTGTCCTGAAAGCAACATCAGTGCTCGAACATGTAAAAATTCCTACTTTCTCTACTTAAACATGCCATTTTCTCCATTGATTCGATCTTTAAGAAGTTCATGCAAAATTATTGCAGTACCCCCTTCACGTGTATCCTCAATCTTCTTACCTAGATCGTAGACTTTCACTTTCGCAGCTAGAGAAACAGCTCGGGTCTCAACCCCGTGGTCGTTTCCCAATGCCACTGAACAAAGGACCAGTATTATCATACAAGACAGGCACACTGAATTTGTCATTTTAGGCGAGAATAAATACAAAATCAACCCCAAAGTTGAGTGATTGTCTAACTATTTTATAAGATGAAAAATTGAAAGTAACAGTAAATTTGTTTATTTGTCCGATTTCGGTTCAAACTACTGTATTGATATAGCGCTGAAACAAGCGTCGTTCTAGACCACAGCAGAAGTATGAACTAAAGGGGGACAGCGCAGAATGTAGCGAAAATGTTAACCAAGAAAAGAGCCCAGCCCACGTTGCAAAAATCTTTTAGTATTTCCGAAGACAGAATCGATAGATTATGATTATTACATTTGACCCTTCTTGTTTGTATGCAAAGGATTACATTTAATTCAAGGTCGTGCGTACATGGACCCAAAGCCAAAGTAATTGTATTTTCTACTGGAAGAAAAAGATAAGACAGATGAGTGGGATTTTAGTTGCCTCTAGGTGATCTAAATTTGTATTGCCGGAGGCGTTATTGTCAATTCGAGAAATGCTTGTCATCATTCTTTCATTATCTTGCAAATTTGTAATGATGTACGTGGGCTAGCTACAATATGCTCTAGGATGCAAAAATTAAGATAGCATTTTTCTGAAGACATTCTTTTGTTCTCACTACAATTCCATTGGCAAGGGCATACAAGACAAACGACTTCATTTCCACCAATCTTTGTAAGCTCTGTGGTCATGAGGTTGAAGCGCATAATCTGGAAACGAACATTACAACGCGAGTTGGCTTCCTTTATCACTTAAATTAGTTTATTTGCATAAATTCGTGGCAGATACAATAATTAACTATCTTCAGTTCTACTAACGTTTGGTTATAAGATTGATCCTTGTCATCTTAAAGGACTAGATACGAGTGAAAAAATACAGGTATAACAAATCACCATACTCAGTCGATATAAAATACAAATCGGTGACAAATGCAAATCTCAATTAAGCTATATAGATGCCGTGTGCAGCATAATTCAGATTAAAATATTGTTGAAACCAGCCTACCTTCAATGACTAACGACTAACAAAGCAGAGCAGACATGAAATCTCATGCTCCCGACGAGTTAAGGCGCACTTGTCTATAGCGGTGACAAACTTTGTGATTTTTCTTCGCGATTACAGATAACAGCGTCTTTCGAAGATTACGTGCAAAATATTCATACCATTTACAACTGCATAATACGTATGTATACAGGTATAGCATTTTTACCCCTGGAACATTTACAGCAGAGTTAAATACGAAGACTTAAGCTAGGTACCAAGAAATGCATCGACGAGTTCCAACAGAAACTCTGACTCAAAATGATTACAGGTAATAATCTTTGTCAAAACGACAAAATTAACAAATGCCGTCTTTTTATCATGACGGTCTAAATAACAAAGGAGTTTTCTCATTATCACCGTTGCCACTTCTCTGCTCCACGGGCTGGCCGCTTGGACCAGAATGTAGCTGGGGCTGACTTTGGTAAAACGTGCGAGCCTCCAGGTTTGCTGCAGGTGTAGGATTCGTCGACGTTTGACCAAAAACCCCAGGATTCATGGTGCTCCTAGATGATCTACGACGAAAATTCTAAGAAACAAATGATTTTGTCAATTACCTCAAATCGTAAGTTACGCATAATGATTCTTTTAAGATATAAACAATCCTTACTTCAAGATGATGTAATTCGTGTATATACAGGGCATCAATACTCATGTTCATTGCGTTTGCTTCTGCAGTGCTTAATTCATTATTAGTTAATCGATTCTGCCCAAACGATGAATTTGGATATTGTGCAAAACTATTTGCAAAGCTGAAAGCATTATTGTACGAGGGCATATGCGACATCGCTCCGCTTTGATTTAACCTGTTTGTATATTAATAATTTTGAATTAGAAGTGCACTACATCAATTCACAACGCATGTATCATAAAAACGTAAGACACTTACGCTCCCACAATCCCTCTTGGTCCTTGATGTATAGGTCCTTCATGGCGACTTAAAACGCCTCGGACTGATCCTTGCATTAGTGCGCTGCTACGCTGCTGATTTCCTGCATTAATGCTACCACTGGAGTAGTTTATGCTGGTATTTCTAGGGTTGAGTGGCTGTTCTAGGTCATTCTGCTGGGGTCCCAGGTACATCGACTGTTGAAATGGTGCACCGCCTGGATTCAAGAGAAAGCTAGCCACCACGCGGGAGTACTTCATAAATGAAAATAACTTATTAATTACAATTTATTTATGTATTTTCAGGAACTCGAAAAATGCAGCGTTTGGATTAATACCTCGTCGCCCAAAGATGAGATAGAATTTAGTGAAGCATATAATGGATTTTCCTCTTCTAAAGTAGGCAAGTTTGCATCTCGCACTGCTCTTTCCTTTAAATTGGTGATGTAGGTCCCAGAATCCGTTGGTGGTCTCCATTCCGGATTAGTATGGGTAAAGTGGACTAATGACAGTTCTGTTTTGCCATTCTCAGCCTGTATATAAAATAAGTGATGTGTAAAGTGTTTCTGCATTACTATATGTCATCCGGACATCATGGCTACATTCAAAGAACCTCACCTGAGTATATGAATTTTTAGGAGGGATATCTGACCCATCCATATCATAAACCGAAGCTTGCCATGATGGGTTTCCGTGCTTTCTGACATCCATTTGTGCAAATGAGCATACATCTCCCACTCCAACCACTTCCACTGTAAAGTTACGGTAGAAGTCCACAATGTCTAACGATTTCTTTCGCAGGTGGAAAATCAATACGAGGGGAGTTACAAATGGAGAAAGGAGTTCTTCTAGCAAGTAAATCTGTTACAAGGAAAACAAATATTCAATTGAATTGTATGAGCCATTGTAGTTACTAACCACACTTATCCCTCCGATTGTATGAAGCGTACCGCTTTATATTGAAATAACAATGCGAACTGATCCCGTGTGCGAGAAGTGTGAGCCTTGCCTTTCCATTGGTCCGGAAAGTAATGAATATGTGCAACAACAGCAGTTAAAAGGCGTTCTGGGCACCAAACTAAATGCTCGTCTGGAATAAAAGTCCTGGAACAGCAATAAACACATTGTTTCACTTGTAAATGATATGCAAATAATCAATCCTACAACATAAATCTTTTTGTACCTGCATCCCGCCGTTATAATACCCGAAATGGTCAAAATCATAAGGATATGCTCCACAGTCAAAACATCTTCGTCGTAAACAGTTAAAACTGATAATACAGCAAACACAGCTCCAGCCACAAACATGACATTTCTAAAAAAGTAACAGAAGATTCGTAATGGTTGTGTTTTACTATGAAAATACCACGGTGAAAATTGACATTGCATACGAAGTTATTTTACACTTACTGTGCAATTATAGTAAGAAGCGGTGTAGTAAAAATTCCCATATACTTCACTGCAGGTCTATAAGCTCGCACCAAACGTGCATTTATCTCATGTTCCAATTCGTTGAAGTGTCGCAGGTAAAGACGTCCATACAAGGACCATTTACGCATTCCCAATGTGCCTGGTTCCCGTTTAACGACCTAACATCGTTGAAATAGATGGACACAATTAGTCTACATATATCTGGAACATACAGATGCACTTATTTTCATCGTGTATACTATTTTGTGTACATAGATACCTCTGCATAATTGAAGAACGAGTATAGGATTTGCCAAAGAAAAATGACAGGTGAAAATACTAAATTTGCCAATCCAACCCATAAAATTCGTTTGGACAGAGATTGAGCAAGCTCTTTCCTTTTAGAAACTTTCTTGTAGTCCTCTCGCAGGTGCCAACTATTCTCAAATGGTGCCCACGGTCCCCCTGATGATAAAAATTTTCACAATACGGTTAGCTTTCCTTCTTTTCAAATTATCCGAACACTTCCACTCATCGTCAAATGTTGTTGCAACATACAAAATAATAGCATCTCCAAATTGAACTTCATTCCATGGGTTAAAAACACGATTTCTCCCATCCCTGGCACATCAAATTGGATGGGTAACAATGATTTATTGACCATTGCCACCATATAGTTCTTAAACCTGCAAATATAATAATCGTATTCAAATATTCAAATTTTATACAAGAAACAAAGTTTGCAAATGTATGGATTACCTCAATATTCTGTGATAAATATCCAGTTCAGTTAAGTCAGGCTTGTGAATGCACATTTGCTGATCTCGTTGAACATCACGTAGCTTTTTTTGAACATCATACCACGTTAAATTGTCTAATTCACACTGAAAAACATCAGACACGGATTAAATTTACATTAGCATTGTAATGTACGAAATAATTATACCAAGTCTGCCTTATTGGTAATTAAGCCTTACATCTTGAATCCCAAGCGCTGTTCTGTAAAAGGCACGTATTTCCCAATTGTATACTATATTGTAAATAACAAATGCTAGACGCGTCAGCCAAAATAGCAATGCCACAATGAGGACAATCCACATGTGGAAATCGATGCTTGCTATACATTCTCCAGTTGGTATAATGATATCACTTAAAACCACTTTTGATGGATTTGGGTGATCCGGAAGAACATCCCTGAAAGAATAAGAAAACAATCATGTATAATTGCGAATCAGTTTTCAGATAGATAGTATTCCTTTACGAATAATTTGCTATCAATTATTTTCTTACTTGAAAAGAATAGGATAATTTACGCAGTGAAGAAGAAACGTGGCAAAAATAACCACAAAAATAAACTGGAGCAGTTCAAAGAAGTCCTGGAGAATAATGCATATAAATCCATGTTTCTGGTGATAATAGTAGATCCTAGTAAAAAAGGAATCTAGATCCTCCACGTGATTCCATCCTTCATCAACAATCACACAAATTAAAATAACCATCAATGTTGAATAAAACTTTGTAATATAAAGTAAGTTAAGTATGTTACTTTTATTGTGCTCGGGTACAACATGTACCATGAGATTATGATCGCTAGGTGGATAATTATCATCATTTCCGGAATCGTTTTGTTGGTACGTAGCCCCTAAGGTTTGGTATCCAACTCCAACCCCGTCCATTTTTATCCTGGAAGTTCATAAAGAGAAGAATATTTAAGATTCAAATGCGCATATTTTTTTCAAACTCCGCAAACCAACGGTGACGTCAATTTGTCAGTGTCACGTCAAGACCTCCACTCAATCAAAGGGTATATTTTGATATTGTCCATTTCTCTAAAATACAACGCGTACCCTTACATTACACATTATTATGCATGCAATCACAAGTTTACCACTTCGAAGAAACGAGTTTGATGAGACTACTTACTAGATTTATATTATACGAGAAAGATAGCACTGAACTGTGTATTTATTTGCGTACTTCCGTAATTTCATATTTACGTACTAATGAATAAAACAAGGTACAATGGAAGGATGCTATTTCAAATGTTTATTTACAAACGTACCATGAAAGCTCTTTGAGCTCACCAGCAGGAGCACTCATGTTTAGGTTTCACAATTTTCGTTATTGCGGGCACCTCACTCCTTTCCAGTCTACTCCATAAACGGTATAGTTCTATTGTAGTATGTAATATTTATTATGTGTATTTCACAAAAATGACAAACAGTTTCCAAATGTCTGCATTAAATATTTGGATCATAGCACTCCCTGCTCTAATTAAATATATTTAAAGTCTATAATATGAATCCATTAGATATACGTTATATACGTTCCGCAACGTATTATTTTCACTATTTAATTATTGTATTGACATGTTTATAGCGCTGGCGCTATGTCATCCTGATCCGCTTACTCATCCCTCTCGCTATCAGCTTTTCAAATTTCCTCGTGTCTACAAGAATTTAACGTACTTGATTGATTACTCGCAGATCAAGATTACTATCAGAACTCACAATCAGCCCACAGAGGCTTTTTGCGTTTTTGCATGGACAGATTCACGGTCGGAACCATCCGTATATAATTCAGGTAACTGCGAGTGTGTGGCACAGAGTCACCATAAACTGAGCTTATCTTCAACTCAACGTTGATCTTCAACGTAGCAGGAAAACAATTAATTACGCACTTAAGCTCGTTTTCTAGCGAGAATTGGAAATCGGAAAGGGCAGTGCAACCCCCCACGGTAGAATAATGCTATTTGTTGTGGAATAAGCCATTGATAATTTTATGAAATACACAAAGAGCGAGTGGTGTGGGACTGTTATTAAACTCCACCACTATCAATCATCAATCAAGAATCATATCACATCACGATGCTATATATATATATATCACGCTTCACGATGATATTCATATCCATATTGCCAAGGCGTGCTTCACACCACCATAATCTTGTTTAGAGATAAATATGTTTAAGTACGCGAAGCTCATTAAACTTACAAAGTCAAACGTTGTTAGATTCTGTCAAAATCATGTTTATAGCTAAACACTACACATATAACACATTCTAATCTCATGTCCAAGCGTAAGCTGAATCTTCATAATCATTATGCGACCGAATGGAACGTAACATAACAAATATAGTTAACTGTTAACTTTAACTTTCCAAGTGTGTGTTACAGTAATGGAACATGAAACGTGCTGAAACTAGGAAACATGACATGAGTTAATATGATTAAGAAATAGTTAATAGTTGATGTACATATATGCAGTAAATGTTTTCATGTTCATGTTTTGCCACAGTAGATTCTGCACAGAATCATGAGCTTCACCCATTCTCATATCACCAATCTATCACATGAACTAGGTCAAAGCATGCCATTGACCATGTGGATGTTGGTGACACCAGGAAATAAAAAAATGTTCTACATTTTGCATGAAACAGTTTTGTTGTAACTTTTGTAATTCATGGTTAACTAAATGCATTACTACGTCAAAACAATCTTCCAAATGTAAACATTCAACACTGCAGTTTTATAATGCATAAATTAACCAGTGATATAGACGCCTTAATTCGTGATAATGTTTTTACTATTCATGATAACCTCAAAAATATACATAAACGAAAACATGATGATGGATGAACTTACCAAATGTGGACCTCGTACTTGTTTCGATTACACCCGTCCTAGATTCGGTTTCAATTCTATTTGTTCCGATGAGAAGCAAAAGGACGAGTCCATTTCACCTGGTATCCGAGGATTGTTCACTGATTAAATTCTGTGCTCTCTCTATTCTACTCTAAATGTGAAATAACTTTAAAAAGTGTTCCAGTTGCCAGTCACTAGAATCACGAGATCAGCCACATCACATCACATTCTATTTGATATTGATTCTGGAGAAGGGAGTACTCCTTTAATAATTACCTCTGACTGTCGACTGTAGTATAAAACAAAATGATTGGCGGAGAATGGTTAAATGGTACTAATCAAGTATTTTTAAAACTCACTTAATATTATCATTGTCATTATCACACTATGACTAAAAACTTAAGATGGCAAAGATAACAATCCCCCCTCATTTCACCAGTAAGAACATAATCCGTGGGGAGGACCATTGCTTGAGTTCCCTCCCTTCACATTACTTCCTATCAACAATGGCAAATTTATATTATGTGAAATGGTGGTCTGGAACATGGAAACTTTATCAAGATGATTTTGCAAAATCACGACAATGAAGATCTTAATACAAGCCCATATACATGCAAAGACGCATTTCTTCGCAGCAACGAATCCAAGTGTAAATCTCTCACGAAGTGTGCACAATGTGCTACCACACAAAACACAAAAGGGAGAGATGTTTAATGTTGTAACAAACCCCTGTTTTTTCAAAATACAAACTACGTTCAGTTTATACAGTTGGTAACAAGCGAAGCAGTATATTTGTTCGTATAATGTGCACACAGCGGAGAGAGATATATTTTTGTTGTTTTTCTACAATCCACATGCACACACTAGACACAACACAACCAACACAAAGTGATGCTTTTATGCGAGAGCAGAAGTAAATGCACTAAAATGCACACACTCACACATGATGAGAAAAAGCTTTTTTACTGGCTCAGCTGTTCTCAACAAAGCTACTGCGTGGTTTGGTTTAGGTAGGTAGGTTCTATCTAGGCTTCGATGTTTTTGATGTTGTAAAAAAGTTCATAATACATTCCTTTGGTTGGGCTGTGATCATGATCACAAACAAAAGCAAGTTCAAGTAAATACGACTCTAAAAAATATGTTCATGCATGTATATATGCTATATATGCTTGTTCACAAACACGAAAGGCACATGTGTGATATGGAAGTACGGAGTGAATTACTAAACGTGACTTTACATATGAGTATACTTGTATGAACTTGAGTTCCTTTGTTCGGCATGATTATGATTATTACACGAAGCGTGGGCTGTGCATATGAGAATTGAGAAAATGGGGAAAACAGGTGCATGGATATATGTGATGATGATGACTTTGATGCTTGCATGAATTTCCTGAATACGATAAGTCTGATCGTGAGTTTTATGTCCACCCGTCGATGCTGAAATAATGAAATAACGGATTTTAATACGTAAAGTTCGAATGTTGAGAGTCGGAGAATCCCAAACCCCTAGAGGTAGTAGTTTGTTGTCATAGGTTTTGGTGACACTACAAATTGGTGTCCTTACGATGAGCACTTCTGTCATTGTTGTGGTGTTCCGAAATAAAGTTTCGAAGCAAGCAAATGCCAAAGATAAACTATGAATAGATACTGAGCCTGGCCCAAAACGTGAAGCCGATTCATCAATGTACCTAGGTTTCGTTG